>OVAN01000902.1:0-48367 GCA_900406275.1 Anastatica hierochuntica | reverse complement strand
CCTCTAGAATAATCATCCACAATAGTGAGAAAGTAAGAAGATCCACACATAATTTGTGTCTGATATGGTCCCCATAAATCGCAATGTATCATCTCGAAGCACTCCTTGCTTGTATTAGAACTTAACGAAAATTCACTGCGACATTGTTTGGCGCGAAAACATATATCACAATCTATCACACCAATACTACTCTTATCAACCCCATGCAGCTTCCTAATCACCTTTTCTGAAGCATGTCCCATTCTCTTATGCCACAGTTCTATTGATTCTGCCTGACACACTTTTCACATGCTACAGATTTGCTGAACACCCAGTAGATATAATCCGTCTTTCTTTTCTCCTGTACCAATCGTATGCAACGCAGAATCATACAGGAGACACCCTTTCCTAGAGAAAAGCACAAAACAACCCAATACATCAATCAACCGTGACACTGATATGAGATTGCACTGCAATTCTTCAACGAATAGAACATGATTCAAGGTCAGCCTTTCTGTGAGAGCGACAGTCCCAACTCGATCGGCAATCACTGTCTTACCATTAAGTAATCCAACTAAACATGGCGGTACACTATGAACATCCGTCATACCGCTCAAAGTACCTGTCATATGGTGCGAGGCACCACTATCAATTATCCAATCATCAGAAAAACTTCTCTTACTTGACAAATTTGCTGATTTTCGCCCCATGATACGCAATATTTGATCCCATTGCTCTTTCTTTAAACCAATCTTGGCTAGTGCTTCAGCTTGCACTACATCTACGCCAGAAAATATGTGACAGCACTGATCTGTAACAAACTCGGTAACAGTAGAAAATATGTGACGGCGCCTATCTGTAGCAACATCTGTAACAACATCTGTCTGTACCACATAAGAGTGTAATACAACGCCTGGATCAGCAGGTACAACAACTTATGTCTGCGATTCAGGTAGTACCTCAGAGATCCACACAACATGAGTATGAATCGATGCATTGATTTTCTTCATTGGAGTGCTTTTTGCTACTCCGTCTTCCATAATATCAAGAGAATCTCTCACCACCATGTTCTCTTCAATTCTCATCTTCATAACCATCAATCAAATAAATCTCAAACAATTCATCCAACAGAAACTGAAACCTCAATTGAGAGAATCGATTAACACTCAACGAAGAACGAGACCACAAAATCGTAGGGCTCTGATACCATGAAAGAATGGAAAAACGTTTTCTATTATTTCTCTGTCTCTCTCTTTACAAAACGATAAAGTCTCATATTTATACAAACCTAAAAACTCATAAAACCCTAGCTAATCAATACTAAACCAAAGCCCCATAAATCTAAGCCCATTATATCTTAATACATTGAGAACAAGAGCTTGTGAGTTTTTTGTTTGAGTTTTTGAGCAAGTTTTCTCAATAATAAGAGAGTCATTCTTATTGCTTAAGTTTTTCCATACGTTTAGATTCTACAAGACGTAGAGTGAAAGGGGATTGATGTATCAAAGCTAAAGAATTGTCTTTCCCTTATTATATATACTCTCTTTGTATCAAAAATAGTTGATGTTTAAGGATATTACAAACAGATTAAAAAATATTTAATTTTTGTTTGTTTGTAAACTAAAATATTATTTATTATCTATCTAAACCTATCATAAAAAAATCTAGAGAATACACATGATCTAAAAGGTAAAAAATACAATCAATTTTGCATTGAAAAACTAAAAAATCATCTAATTTAAGACAATTTTTTTCTCTAAAAGTGATACGGAGAGACTATTAGATTTTGTAAAATTGTGATCCCTCAAAATTCGTATATATAGAAAGGGCGAATTGATGTAATAGCCAGAAAAAGATTAATTAAATTTGTAAAAAGAGACTATAGAGAGATAGGAAGAGAAAGAAGAAGAGAGAATGTATTTTTGGTTGGTTAGTTAAATAATGGATTTTTTGTTGTTATTTGGCCTAATTTCCCTATATAGAAATCCAATTTACACAATGTTAAAGAATTCTAATTTGACAAAAACAAATGTTCAATTCCTAGATAATATGAATTTGTTTTAAAAAATATATGAATGTAAAGTTTTTGAAATATTCTATTTCGTGAAGTCTAAGTTTTTTTTTATAAATTAAATGAAATTGTATCCTCATAGATATTGCAAACGAATTAGAAATATTGAATTTAGTTTTTTGTCAAAGTGTTTGAGTAATGACAACTTTGTTTTTCTGATTAAAAATTTGGAGAAATTAGGTCAAATGACCAAAAATCTCATATTTAGTTTTTAAAACCTTTTTGTTCTAAAGTTTACCCTCCCCTTTTTTGGTGAATTGGTTGAAAACCATACAATATTTTTTAAGTTTTTTTTTTTACCAACCAAACACACTAAATCTCATATTTTTTAAGTTTTGGGGATTCAAAAAAATATTAAGAAAATATTAGGGTGTTTTACAAAATTATCACTAATTATTGAGCAAAAAATAACCCAAAAATTGAAAGGGGTAAAAAGGTAAAATTCTAGTTGGAAAAAAGAGAGGGGTAAAAAAATAATTAATGATTTTTGTTGGTTATTTGTTATAATTACCCTTTTTAACACTTGTCCAAAGGATTTTTTTTGGTAAAAAACCATCCATATTTTATTAGTTTTTTGCAACAATATTTGTTTTTTTGGATGCTAAAAACTTAACTAAACCTTTTTATAGCTCAAATTCTTTATAGCTCAAATTCACTAAAAAGTTTTTCTCAATCCAGCTTTACATTTGTTCAAGTAAAACAAATGTAAGAACTTCATTTTTGAAAAGATATTTTCAGATTTGGCCAAAAAAGAAGAAGATATTTTCAAGGAAAAAAGTAGAACATTACCATTGATTATAATGTATTAATTATTTTAATTGAAAATGGAAATATATCTTATTATAACTAAATATGGTAAGTTTGAAATATGTTTCTCTTTTTGTCAATATATTTCTTTTTAAAATAAGTTAGTTTAGAAGTATATCAAAACTAATAAAAGTAGTTTGACCCTCATCATATATTTTCTAATTTTGATACAATGATAAAAAAATTAAAAAAGGTTTCTTTATTAAATAATTAAAAATACAGAAACTTAATATTTAAATTATTGTAAATAATACTACAAATTAGGTGAATTTGCTTAAAAATAATTATTTTTTTATTTTTTATTGAAAGAATTTAATATTTTATCATAAAATTTAATTTAAAACATAAAAATTAAAATTTTCTTTTGTTTTTACAAAAAAATATTAATTAAATATTGGGAGTGCATTACTATTTTACCCCTAATTCATGAAAGAAAATATAGGAAAGGGGGTAAGAAGAGGTAAAAAATTTTGTGGGTGTCAAAAACTTAAATATTGTTTTATTGTTATTGCTTATAATTATCCTATAAATTTCAGAAATTGAATGCATTTTCCCAATTGTTAATAAATTTTAGAAGTGTCCTTGCGTTTTAAATTCAAACTAGAGTTCGACCCGCGCAACCGCGCGAGTTTTGTAAATATTTTATATATTATTAATCATGTTTATATTTTTTGAGTATCGGGTTCAGAATTTTCGGTTATTTCGAGTTTGAGATTCGGGTTCAGGTTCAAAACTTATAGAATTTTCAGTTATATTGAATTTCGGGTTTGGGTTTAGATTTTAGATTTTCAAACTTTCAGATTTCCGCAGATACTCGTATAGATTAAGCTCGGATAATATTTGATACCCAAAAATACCGTGAAATAAACCCGTTAGAATATTTAAAAAAAAACATCAGATGACTAAACTTAATTTTTTATAGTTTATATAAATTATTTTTATAAATTTGTATAGCTTTTTTCTAAATTTTATCATTTTATGACTTTTTTAAATTTTTGTAACAAATTTTATTTAGAAAATAATAATATTGTAATATAACTATTGTAAAATTATGGATTTATTTTAAATTTGAAAACAAACTATGGTTAAATTTGGTGAAAATTGATGATTTTAAATTGTGTTGGTTTATAATTTTGATAATGATTATGTGAAAAGAATATTGAAATATTCTAATATGTTTGTTGGAATATGTAAATAAGTAATTAGAGTTATATTAATTTATTAGATACATTTAATAAAATTTCTAAAACATTTTCACTTTAAAAAATCACACATAAAAAGGTCTATGTCTTCCTTTTTAATAAGATAGATAATTTTTTTTGTTAAAAAGGTTACATTGACACAAACATTTTGCAAGAAAAATGCTAGCAAAAAAAAAAAATAAATCCTCGCTATGAAGTGTTTTTATGTCCTGTGTACTAAGAATTTGCTCGTAAATTGTTTAACTTGGTGAATCACCAATTACTACATACAAGATCTTGTATTATTTTCCGTAATTTAAATGTAGTAAACACATTTTCTCCCAGATGAATCACCAATTATAGAGTTAATTTTTTTATTAATGTGTGGGTCTTACAAAAATGTCCTTTCTGTAGTAATGTTAGACCTCTTCTAACTTCTTATGCATGATCATAATATATATACTCCTTCGAGATAGTTGCACTTGTTGCCTCTTCTCTAACCAAATTCCAGTTCATGACCTACTTACATTTTTTTGGCCATCTCATTTTCATCAATATACTATATTATAATGTCATGTTAAGTTTCATGAGATTTCAACGCAAAATCAATTAAAAATATTGAACTATTCAAAGAGATTGGAACTTACACTACACATAATTATTTACATATCATAATCGATATGAACCTAATATTAGCCTCTTTCATACTTGTGTTAGTCCCTAGCTTCTAGTGTGGGACTAACACATAATTATTTAGATATCATTATCATGAAAAAACATTTTAGAAAAGTCTGTGCATTATATAAATATTTTTTTTTAAAATGTATTTGCATTAGAATGATATATTAGAAAGATTTCTTACTGTATGAAACATTATCATACTTTATTTCAACTAAGTAATAGTATATTTTAAGACAGAGTTATTTTTATACCGTTATTAACTAATTTTTTAAAAAGCACGCGCAATATTTAAAAGATTACTTAATTTTAGTAAAATCATGATTTTTGAATTTTTATCAATAAATAAAAAACTAATAATAAGCATTCTCAAACAACAATTCTGAATTACAACATATTTTTTTCAAAAATTGAAGATAGATAGTTAATAAAAAAAGAAGAAGATAAGGAGAGGTCAAAGCAGTATAAATAGATAGCCATTGGTTTATTCCTAAACACCATATTCTCTATATTCTCATAATGGATTCAACAAGAAAGTTAGAGAGCTTACCAGAATCCATTTTGATTTTTATCATTTCTTTGTTGCCTTTCAAAGAATCTGCAAGAACTTGTGTTCTTTCTAAACGATGGAGGTATCTTTACTATGAAAGAACAAGCCTCATTTTCAAAGAATCAGAGTTCACAAAACAACCAAATTTCGAAAGAAAAACCGTAGAAACCGATAGAGTCTTGTTTGTTCAAGTTATGCGTGAATGGATATCAAATTTCACTAGTAAAGTCATCGAAAATTTCGAACTTTATCTCTCACAACCTATGGATTTCCATGAAGATATAATCTTTCTCATCGAATTCGCCGCCTCCCAACAAGTCAAAAACTTAGTTCTTGATTTCTCAAACCCTATCCAAAAGAGAACTAGTGAACTAGATCATACATTCAAAGCCTTACATCTTCAAAAGAACGAATTCGATATTTCTCGTCTCTTTTTCAATCTTTTATATGTTAGGAACTTAACAGTATGCTCTTTTCTCCTTCAGGTAAATACTTTCTCACTCTTCTCGTTTTTTTACTATCCATATTCCATAATATTTACATTACTTACCATTTTACATTGTGTCTATATACAAAGATGCTTCAAGATTGTGACGATCCTATGGCTTTGCATGATTCGATGAAAACTAAACATTTGGTGATGAAAACAAATTTGCACGCCAATGATTTTGTCGGAATTGGTACATTTCTCAATAGCTGTCCGGAGTTGGAATCTCTCACATTCGATATGGTTACTACTAATTGTTTCGCGGTAAGTTATTATTTTATTAGCTAGTAACCTCAAAGTCATTAGAAATTCTTATATGCAAATTTAAAATATACATCTATCACTTGACTTAAATTGGATTTTGCAGAGAGCTCCATCGCGATTTGTGATAGATCCGGGAACGTATTGGCTTACTAGAAAAGCTTATAAGTGTGTGGAGGAAAGGCTTAAAGTTGTGAAGGTAAAGAACTTTTGTGGTAGCTCGAACGAGTTACATGTGATTGAGTACCTTATGCGTAACGGGCGTGTGATGGAACGACTTGACCTTTATGAGGCAAAGGGATTGAACCATTATCAAAAGATGTGGGTAATGGCTGGAGTCGAGGAGATTCAGCAGAATCTTAAGAGGGCTTCAAAGCATTTGCGAATTACTTTACACAATGCTTAGTTGAAGCATTGATTTTCAAGTGGAAAGTGTACTCATTGAGTGATCTTTTCATGTATGTTTTATTCGATTAGCTGTTTCATTTGTTTAAGTGTTTTATTTGTTTTCCTAGTTTTGTTTGGGTAGAAAAGCAATAATTGATAATTGGTGAATGTAAACAAGTTTGCCCATTCATGTATTAAAAATATATTTATAATAAAGTTTTCAACTGACAAACAAATATAAAGAAATATAAGAAAATTTTCGTTTTTTTTTTTTCTATTTCAGTAAGAAAATCATGGTTTCTCAGTGCAATGGTAAGTCAAATGGATATTAACCATTCACATAAACATTTAAAAAAAAGAGAGATTCATTTGAGATGAGTAAACTAAAATTAAACTTTTGCGAGCTTAGACCATGTTTAATGGGAACTCTTAATGGAGGGTTCTTAAAAAAAATAATAATATTATAATACAAGGGGTCTTAAAAACTTAAGAACCCCTTGTAAAAGGTTCTTAAATAAGATACTTAAGAACCTTTTACAAGGGGTTCTTAAGTTTTTAAGAACCCCTTACATTATAATATTATTATTTTATTTTCTTAAGAACCCCTAAGAGGTTCTCCCATTAAACATGCCTTTATAAAACTAAACCATACATGCCTAAAGAGACATCTATCAAATCCCTTCAACAAGTTTCTTATGTCACATAGAGATGTATATGGTCTTCTAGTTTTTGCCCAACCATGTTAATTTGCCACTTCAAGAGAACAACATTTGAGTAAATCCCGACTACCGTAGTTGCCAAATAGCTTCCCTAAATGCAATTATCTCGGCCGCTAGTGGGGAGTCTCTGGAGTTATAGTTGACAAGCCTTGTATTAGTGGACTTCTATTTGCATTGTAGAGAATCCAACCAAAACAGGTCTTATCTGATGGTGAAGTCCATGATGCATGTACAAAGCAAATATTTGTGTTAGACTTTCAGTATCGTGTTTGCAAAACCAAGTATCCAATGTATCACAACAATAATCTTCTTTATCTGGAACATATCTATTCTTCATTGATTCTTGTTTTAGCTCCATAGATTTTTGTCCCATCATCATATATATAATCGTTGTATTTATTATATCCCGAATAAACCATCTCCAATTTAAAATAGATGATCATTTCTCCATTCAGATATGTCAATCTATAAGTAGGGCTAGATTACATTCCTTATTTCTTGAAGATTTATTCAAGGTAAGGACAATACGTATGTTGTTAGATATAGAGTTTGGCAACATATTTTCATTTGAAGGAGCATTTAGGGGAGAGGGGGTCCATATTTCTTTTTACTATTCTACATTTGAAGAGCATGTGGTTGATACTTCCTATATCTTCTCCATACAACAGACATGCATCATCAACTTTATCTTCTCCTTCGCAAAGCCTCTTGCATGACAAGAAGCCCTATGTGAGCCACTCTTCACCAAAAGTGTTTGACTTTGGAATGGGCATGGAGATTCCATATTAATTTCCAAATTTTATTAAGCATGCATCTTATGAGAATTTTGTTTCTTCTCTTACGTTCCTTAACATATGATACACCGATTTCACCTTATATTCACGTCGTTCGAATATATCGACACTATGTTGTCTTCTATGCCGGTAACATCTGGTCTTATCTTCTAAATATAGGGAATATCTTCATGATGAATAAGATGACGCGATTTTCCCGCATTCCATCTCCCACTCTCTATAAGTATCATATCATATACTATTAAATCTTCATGCGAGTGAGATGAGATACTTCTAGACAGCATTGAGCGGCACTTAGGAAGCTAGTTATCCTTCCAGACATTGATGCCTCTGCTATTACCCACATTCCCTTTGAGACCTTGAGCAATAATATTTCTCCCTCATGAATAACTCTTCAAGCATGACTAGGTATAGTTTCCACTTTTGATTCCATAAAAAAAGATTTCCTTAAATACTTTTCTTTATAATTCTTGCGAGCAACGAATTAGGTTATTGCATGATCTTCCAAGATTGTTTTGCTACTATGGTAAGGTTGAAGTGTCTCAGGTCTCGTATTCCAAGTCATCCTTCATTCTTGGCACGTGCTATAGAGTTCTATGCCACCCATGAGAATTTATAATTTTGTTTACAAGCTAAGCACTGGTATGTTTTTTAAATTTTATGTGTACTATGTTTTATGGTGTTTCTTGGAAGAAAAAACATGACATGGGACAAGTCGTTGAGGAGGGGGTAGTCGCTACTACCTTTACAAATATCTTATGAAATATAAAATGTATGTATCGATAATTTACTCACAAGACACTAAATTTTTATATGCTATAACTGATTAGCTTTCAAAAATGCCATAACTTATATGGTGAAACGACCACTTCGTCCTTAGGGAAATTGAACAAGTAATTTTTTTTAAATTCCAGAAATCCAACTATCGTTGTTCTAAAGGACATGATTTTGCGCGACGTTTTGCTTCTTAATTTGCTTTGCAGAAAACCTCCATTGTCATGAAGACTTTGTGGTGAATACATGTCAACCTGTCTTTCCAGAAGTTACTCATTGGTGCTTTACATTGGCTAGAATATGAATTTTCTCTATGGTCTCAAAAATTTGTGCCTCGTTAACAACTAAACCCTGTTTGTTTATTCCACAATTAGTAATTTTCTTGTCTCTTGTTGTCTCTGTAGTTTTTAATTTACTCGCTTTGTCAATCACTTTTGTAGTTCTCTAACTGTCGGATTTATTGTCTGTATATTAATATAACCTTTATAAATTAATACTCGATAATTAAATTAATATATTTCTTCCGCTCTGAATTAGATTTTTTGGACTAATTAATATATTGTTTAATTAATAACTTATAATATGACAAAATGGTTTGTTTGAGGTGAATGTCGAAAATTGCAAAATCATAATGGTTTCTTTATAATTTTTTCTGATCTCATAATCTCCTTATAAAGTTTTCAACCCAATTAACGTGCCGATCTCGCTACTTTTATATTTAAAGGTGCATTTAGCTTTTTCATCATGTCCAATATGATTGCGTTTTTCGGTTTTTGAGAAAAAAACAATCACATATATTTTATCTGATCATGGTATGTGTTTTGTTTCCGTCTGGTAACATTACTTCCCTCTTACTTGTTTCCTTCTTTCTCATTCATTATGTTATGTAGCCTTATGAAATCACATCCGTCTTCTACGATTTTTTTCAGATTGGAAGGAAGTGAAACAAGTTGCAATTGTACTTTTCATTACGTGGAATTTGAATTTCTTTTCACTGTGAAGTTCTTTTGGTTGCATAAGAAATTATACAATCTAAATGAGACACTTGATAGAAATTTTCTATGGAAATATATGGAGGAATGAGTTTTAACAAGTTGGACAAATGCACAAATTTTGTACGATATATCGTTATGGTGGAAAACGAAACGAAGACGGATATAGCTAAGGTTCCATTGGGATGCCTCCTTAATTTTTTCATTGCCAACAATCCAATTTCACTTGGTTTCAGTTGAAACTCGACCGTTATCTTAAGAAACAATGTGGAGATTTTGAAATGAACTATGAAGGTTGATGGTACATCCCATCCGCTTTCTTATACTTGAGTTTTTGTCATCATACAGACTTTTGACATACTACACCATTTACGAGGAGAAAACCACATTTGTTTCCTTTTTTCTTATCCACCATAATGAGCGTAGTTTAGGCTGCAAAACGAATTTATTGGTAATTCAGAAGATAGAAGAACCGAAACATATATCATAATACGGGACATCAAACTTTCCTCGTTGCTGAAACACTCTTCATTGTCAATAACAGTGAATCGATATGATTCGTTGTCATCTTTTTTTGCATGTGTATGTGTGTGATGAAAATTAACTACAATTCCTCAAGAAATATGCTAAAGTCTCTAGAGTGAGTGAAGTTATGTAAAATTCTATCGTACATCACAAACTTAATCAAGCAACCAAATTCATCTTAAATTTATGAAAACGATCAGAGGAACAATTGACAACATCAAACATGTCGTAGAAATATATTGATGTCCATTGAGAGGGTGGACGAGAAGATACACAACAATATCTTTGCACATTCTCAACTTGATATTTCTTATATGATCAAAATAGAGCTCTTTTATTTGAAAAGATGAGTACAATTTTTAAACCTCTTAAGTTTAGTTTGTTTCTCTTTAGCTCATGTGTAAGCTTCAATCATCTCGTGCAAACCATCAGCAATAATCATGGAACTATATCAAATTGTAGAAAAAATTCTACTAACCCAAAATCCATTCTCTAAAAAACAAAAAAAATTCATCAACTATCAAGTAGAAAGAAGTAATGCATCTCAAATTGAAAATGAGATAGTATTTAAACGCAACTACAACTAACAGTGAACAACCAATTTCTCCAAACACAAAAAGGATTGAAAACAAACGTCTAAGGGCTACTAAAAACCTAAAGTATACACGCATGGATGGACTGACCACATTGGTTTGAAAATTGTTAAAACTCTAAGAATCGAAACAAAATTACTTACATTGATGTTCAAAAATGTTTACGTAGAAGTGAATCGTCTGTTCTATTAAATTATCTTCCTTTGGAGTGAACTGGTAAAAAATGTTGATTTAGAACATTGCATGTAATTTTGCCAGCAATCCATCAAATGTGATACATACTTGATTTGATATATCATTCTTGTTCTTGGCTTTATGATCTACTCTACGACAATGAGTGTTCCATACATAATCCTTGAGATCTTCTTCAAAGTTTTTATGCGCATCTTTGACAAAAAATCATCTCCATGTTTCCTATAAGAAGTGTTTACCATGTCTTGAAGGTTCAAATTGGGATGCCTCTTAAATTTCTCATCGCCAACAATCCAATTTCACTTAATTTTAGTTGAAACTCGACTGCTTTCTTGAGAAACAATATGAAGATTTTGAAATGGACCATGAAAGCTGATGATACATCTCATCTGATCTTCTTTAGTAACTTGATGTCTTTGTTAGCATCAAAGTCTTTGACATAGTTCACCATTTTCGAGGAGAAAGACACATCTAATTTCTTTTTTCTTGCCCCCCATGATAATCGAAGTTTAGACTGGGAAAAATAATTCATTATCTGCTCATATAGCGGACAAAATAACCAAACTATATATCAAACTACGAAAATTTAATTTACTATGTTGTTGAAACACTCTTCATTATCAACAAGTATGAACCGATATGATTTGCTACCATCTTTTGTTGCAAGCGTGTTACCTTCATGAGTATCAAAATTTCCAAAGTGTATGTACGTCCGGGTCTCGACTACACTGAAACGTTTAGTCCGCTAATTAAACATGCCACAATTCGTTTGGTTATTGGGACTGCAGTTGCGAAAGGTTGGCCTCTTCACCAAATAGATGTCAACAATGTTTTTCTCCAAGGTACTCTCTCAGAAGAAGTTTACATGATGCAGCCTCCGGGGTTTGCTAACAAAGATCGTCCGGATCATGTATGCAAGTTAAACAAGGTAATTTATGGTCTTCAAATAAGCTCCAAGAGCTTGGTACAATGAGCTTCGGACTTTCTTACTACAGCTTGGTTTTGTCAATTCTTATGCCGATGCATCACTTTTTGTCTTGTGTCGAGGAACCTCTCTTGTCTACATGTTGGTTTATGTTGATGATATTATGATTACAAGAAACATTATCTCTGAAGTCTCTCGCATTTTACAGCTCCTAACTGATCGATTCTAGCTCAAAGACCTCAGACATCTTTCATATTTTCTTGGTATGGAATCAACGCACATAGAGAAAGGATTTTTTCTCACTCAAACTAAGTATATTACTGATATTCTTCATAAGATAGGTATAGTTCATGCAAAACATGTCTCTACACCAATGTCATCTTCTGAACAACTTACCTTGAAGGCGGGCGTGGCTTTACCTAATCCAAGGAGTTGTCGTGAAACTGTGGGAAGCCTTTGGTACCTCTCTTTAACGCGGAGAGATTTCCTTTGCGGTAAATCGCCTCTCCCAATATATGCATGGTCCGACTACTGTCCATGAAGAAGTTATGAAGAGGGTGCTTCAATACTTGGTTGGAACAGTAGATAAAGGCATCTTCTTCTCTGCGTCTACTCCGTTCAACTTACATGCATATTCTAATGCTGACAGGACTGGTAACCGTGATGATTATTCGTCTACGGGGGCGTATATAGTGATTCTCGGCAAGCAACCTATCTCATGTTTTCGAAGAAGCAAACTAAGGTTGCTAAGAGTTTGACCGGAGCTGAGTATAGAGCTATCTCGGTTACAGCGTCAGAAGTACAGTGGATTATGTCCTTAATGGTTGAACTACATCTAAAGTCTGCGACGGTTCCTACAATATATTGTGATAACATGTGGCTTTAGCATATCATTTTGTTTGTGAAACAGTGCAATCAAATGTCCTTCGTGTTGTTCATGTGCGTTCTGAAGATCAACTTGCTGACACACTCTCTAAACCATTGTCGAGGGCGCGTTTCAATGAAATAGTCGTCCAGATTATCATTCTTGGTTGGAATCCTATGGTTGGAATCCTAGAGATATCATTCAATATCTTGATTAGAATTCTATTGATCAAGTAGCATTGTATCATAACACATTCTCCCCAAAACCTCTTTGGAACAATTGTATGGAATGTCATTGATCTAGCCATTTCATGTAAGTATTTATTCTTTTTCAATTCACTCAATTTTTTGTGGTGTGTATTTGACAGTTTGTTTGATGAATGATTCCATGTTTGACTAAGTGTTTTTTGAAGACATGACTAGTATAATCCACTCCATTATCTGATCTAAAACTTTGATCTTGGCATTGAAATGGTTATTAATATAATTCAGAAAATTAATGAATATTTGTGGGACTCTATTCTTGGATTGGATCAACATTAGCACAGTATTTTCAACTTTTCATCAATGAATGTCACAAATTACTAAGCAAAGGTGTTTCAAACATCTGAATGAACTAAATCGAAGAAATTTTCATATAGTTTGTGACTTGGGAAGCACTAATGTTTCTTAAGAATGCAAGCCTCGCATTCATCATTTTTAAAGGAAATGTTAGGCAACAACAATCTTAAAGCACAAGAATTTGGATGTCCTAATCTAGTATGCCAAATAAAATCATTAACCAAAACAGGAACATAACTAAAAGCATAAGATAAATCAAATATTGGTTTGGTGTTTTTAAGCATGTACGAACCATCCTTAGTTACACCTTTTTTAAATACCTTACAGGTCCTAATATCCTGAAAATATACATCACTAGGACTAAAAATAACATTGCAATTCAAATCAATAGCTGTCTTTTTCACATATGGAAAATTAGATATAAAAATAGGCATGTAAAAAGCCTTAAACTCTTTATCATACAACGTAAGATTCCCTTCAACATTAATTGGAACAATATATCCATTTCCTAATATTACATTACTAACAGCCAGTTTATGCTACTATTCAGATTTGGATCACTGATCATATTATGAGATGCTCCTCAATCTATAATCAAAGGCTTAGTAGTGTGTGATTGATGCAGCATAACATCTCCTACTTGCATTAGGATTTTTCTTTTCTTTTTGTGTTACGTTTTGATTTTGTATTTTTCTTTTTAGATTTGAATTTCAAGTTTCAATAGGATTATTATTAGATAGGTTCTTTAAATACAAGACTTCGCGAGTGTTTTAACTTTAACCTTTTGCTTTTCATAATCAATAAACAACTCTTTGTTTAGCTGCAAGCTTTCTAAGCAGAGGGAGGAGGACACTCAAACCGTTTGTATTTACCGAAACCATCGTCCAAACACAAAATCGTTACAGATTTCTCGAGTTCTCTTCGAAGCCGAGATTTCTTGTGTAACACGCTTCGGCTCTGCGTCAGTTTGTATCAAAGACTTGGGATTTATCGAGTTAGTTTTTGAACTTCTAACGATCTTGTTCACCTATGGCTCCCAAACACGTCGAAAAAACGTCCGATAAACAGGTTTAAAAAAAACTTGAAGGACAAGGTATTCACCAAATGTTTCTTGAGATATGAGACTTATAACAGAACATGGCTGCTTAATTTAACAAGCCATTCAACAAGGGATTGAGAAAGGGTTGCAAGCCGCTTTGGCATCCATTAACAAGTAGCAGCCCAATCCTAACCTTGCCTACTGAGCGGAGGTCAACTGGTGCTCAAACCCGCTGGCCGTGTCATTGTAAACCCGGTCTTAAGCGATAATCCCCTGGCGATGCAAACAACGATGTCATGAACCAACAACTACATGTTTGTGATAATCAAAATCTTCTCAGTAATCGATGGGATGCGTGATTTAAAATCGAGAATCTTGAATTCTTTAGTGGTTCTAAACCTAAAGACTTTACCGGTTGGGTGGTCACTGTGGAAGAATTTCTTGATTTCAAAAGTGTACCCGACAATAGAAAGTGTCGTTGTCCTAGACATGATTACGTGGTTGTGTCGCAGCTTGGTTGAACTAACTCAAATTTAATCGATCTCACCAAGGCAAAGAGAAATTAACATCATGGGATAAACTTAAAAAGCATATGAAGAAAATGTTTCTACCCTACAACTATCAACATCTTCTCTTTCAAAAGTTTCATTGTTTTTGCCAAGGAAAACATTCTTTGGAGGATTATGCAACTGGATTTTACTAGATATTGACTCGAATTGATAACACAATCCTAAAGATGAGCTTGTGGCATGATTTACTGCTGGTCTACATGTTTCCTTGCAGAATATGTTGAATCACTTTGATCTGATTACTGTCCCAGAAGCTCACCAGCATGCTATCACCATGGAATCGCAATCCAAAGCTAACAATTACAACAATACCTCTTGGACTTCTCGTCAAAGAACATGTTACCTAGTCCCTTAAGTGATTCACAGGCACACGATGACCTTAACAATACATTCCAATCAATCGCAAAAGATATCGCACCGAATGATGTTCAACCTTCGACAAGACCTTCTCCATGAACAAGTGCATTATGTTACTTCTCTTGCGAAGAAGCTGGTCGTCGGTAAACCGCCTACCCGAATAATATTTGAGAGGATTTATCATGAGCATATATGTTGGGTTTGTTAACGAAGTTCAAGTGGATTTGTATAATGAATATGAACAACAACCGGCTGATATAAAGACACAGTTACAAGGAGATTCTGGAACTATGTTAGTGTTATGTTATAGCTGCTTCGCACCAAAGGCAGTTCCAGTGGCTACAGACGAATCTGTTTCAATCCACAAATACAATCACTGATAAGATATGCCGCTTTGTCATGTATTTTGGTTGTTAGACTAATTCCATCTCCACTGATGCAGCTCGTAAGCTTTCTCTTTCGATTGAACCACACCCGAGTCCATATCATCTTGCTTAGATGGACGAAGGAACTGAGAAACAAGTTTCATCTCAAGAATTGGTGATTTTCTCCATAGTCAGTGTTTACAAGGACTAACTACTGTGATATTATCCCCATGGACGTCGCCCATATCATCCTAGGATGTCCTTAGCAGTACGATCGCTGAACAATTCGTGATGGGTTCGCTAACACATATTGATTTACATTTCAAGGAAGAAAAGTGACACTATTACCATCACGAGATGAAATAAGTAACAAAGAAAGTAGCCTCCTTCCACCAACAAAGTCATCTCTCTTACTTTCTAAAGCTCAATTTGAAAAACAATTTCTAGATACAGATGTGGTTTTTTGCTTCGGTTGCTACAATAGAAGAAAGTTGTATCTTACAGGTGCCAACAATCTTTCACGATCATCTCTCCGACTTTGCTGATTATTTTCCTATTGAGTTACCCGCTTGACTCCATCCTCTTCGCGACATTCAACATCAAATCAATTTGGCTCCTAACACAATTCTTCTGAATCTTCCTTATTATTGAATAATTCCTCATTATTGAATGAGCCCAAAGGAACATGAAGAATTACGCCGACAAGTAGAAGACCTACTTCGTAAAGGGTACTTTCGGGAGAGTCTTACCTTGTGTGTTGTTCCGAATTTGCTCATCCGTAAAAAGATGGCTCTTGGCGCATTTATGTTGATAATCACGCCATCAATAAAATTACTACGTGTTATCGCTTTCTGATTCCTCGTTTGGATGACTTGTTAGATCAAATTGGCAGCGCCTCCATCTTTTCCAAACCCTATCTCAAGAGTGGGTATCATCAAATATTAATTAAACTTAGAGATGGGTGGAAAACAGGTTTTAAGATTAGAGAAGGCCTCGTTGAATGGTTGGTTATGTCATTTGGTCTCTTGAATGCACCTAGTACTTTCATGAAAGTCATGAACCAAGTGTTATGTCCCTTTATTGGTCGTTTTGTCGTGGTATACTTTGATGACATCTTTATCTTATCTCCTCCATGTGTCAACATATGGGTCATCTCCTTGAGGTTCTTACAGTGTTATGAGTGGAGAAGCTTTTTGGCACTTGTCAAAAGTATGTTTTTGGCGTCCCTGAAGTGCTGCTTCTAGGGTATGTTGTCTCGGCTGCTGGTCGTAAGGTTGATCCGCGCAAGGTTGATGTCATCGCCTATTAGCGTACTTTTCAACATTGACCGACACCCGAAGCTTCCATGGCCTTGCTTTCTTTTGTCGTCGCTTTGTGTCAAACTTCAGTTCTATTATGTCCCCAATAACGGATTGCATGAAGAATTTTTCTTTCACTTGGACGCTTTCCGCGTCGCGTTGTTTTGAAGAGATTAAGCGTCTCCTCATGTCAGTACCCATCCTTGTTTTGCCAGATTTCTCTTGTCCATTTAGACTTCATTGTGATGCTTGCAAGTTAGGGATGGGCGCGGTTTTTAACCAGCGCGATAAGCCTATTGCATACTATAGTGAAAAAATCGTAGACCCCCGTTCTCGCTATAGTACGTATGATGTCAAATTATACGCCATTATACAAGTTGTTCGCCATTGGAGACGCTACCTTTTCACCAGGAACTGATCATGTTTACGGATCATGTCACTTTAAAGTACCTTGGGAACCAAGATAAGATCTCATCTTGACATGCTTCTTGGATTGCATATCTTCAACAACTTACATTTGTAATCAAACACAAAGCCGGTAAGTTAAACAAGGTGGCTGATATTTTGAGTCATTGGCATGGTCTTTTAGTAGCCCTCCAAATTTCATTTCTGGGGTTTACAACATTCTCGGATCTTTACGCTCCGGACCCGTTCTTTGCTTCCATTTGGAAGGACCTTCAACATGGTCCTATGCTTGATTACATGCGGGTTGATGGTTTTATTGTTTGGCACACTCAACTCCGTGTCCCTAACTGCAGTCTCCGTCTTCAAATAATTAAGGAATTTCACAATGAAGGATATATTTGTAGAGATCAAACACTTAAGATGGTTATCGACAAATACTTTTTGCCCGAGTTACAGCATGACGTCGAACTCTTTGTTTTCCGTTAATTGCAATGTCAAAAGACAAAAGGTCAAGCTTCAAATAGAGGTATGTACTTACCTATGCTAATTCTGACTCAACCTTGGACGGATATTAGTATGGATTTCGTTCTTGGACTTCTCCATTTGCAAGATATTAGTATGGATTTCTTTCTTGGACTTCCCCATTCGCAACAAGGATATGATTCCATATTTGCGGTGGTCGACCGCTTTTCGAAAATGGCTCATTTTCTTCTGTGTGAAAAGACTCCAGATGTGGTTCAAGATGCTCAGTTATTCTTTAAGAAAATTTATCGTCTTAACGATCTTCCGTAATCTATCATCTCTGACCGTGATTCGTGGTTTTTAAGTCACTTCTGGCATTCCTTGTGGAAAATTTTGTATACAAGCTTGGATATGAGTTTGGCATATCATTCTCAGATGCAGGTCAAACCGAGGAGACTAATCGTTCTTTAGGAAACTTACTTCAAAGTTTGGTTGAAGAAACAGTTCGCGGGGGGACGTGATTTTGAGCAGGAAAATTTGCTCATAATCACGCAACCCATCGCAATATCGGATTTAATCCCTTTCTTATTGTCTACTGGTGCGTTCCTTGATGTCCACTTGACCTTACGACGGTACCAGACCCTTCTTGATTTCATGGAGCTGTAGTGGACTTCAAGGAAGATTTCAACCGCATTCACGTTCAAACTCATGACAATCTACTTACTTTTTCATAAGTATACAAAGCTAAAGTTGATAAACACAGGTGTGATGAGAAATTTGTTGTAAGCATTCTTGTACAGGTTGTGCTTACCAAAGACAGGTTTCCGGTGGGAGAGTATAATAAACTTAAGCCTCGTAAGATTGAGCCTGTCAAAATCATATACAAGATCAATGTCAATGCGTATAGATTACGTCTTGCGGATGATGTTCGTACGGCCGAAATATTTAACATCAAAAGTTTATACCATCATGAACCTTTGAATTAAGATTTTCAGCAGATTAGGAGCCGAATCTTTCTCAGGAGGTGGGACCTGATGCAACATAATCTTTCCTACTTGCAATAGGATTTACCTTTTCTTTTTTTGTTACGTTTTGATTTTTTTTTTTTTGAATTTGGATTTCTAGTTAAAATAAGATTAGTATTAGATAGGTTCCTTATATACAAGACTTCTTGAGTGTTTTAACTTTCATCTTTTGCTTTTGATAATCAATAATGTTTAACCGTGAGCTTTCTAAGTCGAGAGAGGAGGACTCTCAAACCTTTTGTGTTTACCGAAATCATCGGCCAAAAAAAAACGTTACAGAATTCTCATGTTCTCTTCGAATCCGAGATTTCTTCTGTCACATGCTTCGACTCTGCGTCCGTGATGCATGGAATTATTAACTAAATACTTTACCAGAACTCTCTTTAAAAACTTTGATGAGTGCATCAAGATCGTATCTCTTTACTATCTCATCTTGCAGGGAGGCCATGGAGACATTAGTAGCAGTCAAGGCTCTATCCTTGTGTAGAGAGACCAGCCGGCTCATCGTTGGTTTTGATAGAGAGATTTGCCCTCGGGTCCTTAAATTTGTTGGTTGGAGATAAGAGTATAAGATCAAACACTTTTCCTTCGAATGACCTTCTTTTTGCAATGCTCCCACATCCACACCTTCATATTATCATGTTTGTATGCTCCTTTGTTGGTTGTGAAAAGTTCTTCCTTTTAACCAAATATCCAAAAAAACTTTGTTCCTTCTGAATTTGTGAACACATTTCTTCAAGTGTTGAAAACTTGTATGATCTTATGAGATGTTTGATTAGGTCATTATAGATAAGGTCTAAGGTCAACAAAAGACTAAATACCTTGTCTTATTCACGTCTTTCATTTAAAACAGCCAAATTAGTTGAGCTTCGTTTTAACATTTTAAATTCAACACACAAGTATCTAAATTTGCTAAACTATTGAGTGCACTCCATATCTTCTTGACTGAGATCATTGATAACCTTTTTCACTTCAAAGACTCAGCTCAAGTTCAAGATATTCTTCCTATAAACCTTTTGAAGAGTCTCCCAAAACTCCTTAGCAGTTTCACAATAGATAGTAAGCCTCAAGGATTGATTCTTTTAGGGAGTTTATAGACAACTCATTCTAGCTTTCTTAAAACAATTTATCTTCATTCACAAGAAAAATTTACTTGCCTTCCTCATATTGGACCGTCTCTTTTAGAGTTTTACTCTCCGTGACATGCTTTCATATCCCTCGACCACATAAGGCAGTTTTAGTCAATCTAGACTAGAGAAGATAGTTGGCACCCTTGAGAGTGATGAGAATAACTATAGATCTTGAACTTTCCATGGCTATGTTGTTAGTATCCAATGGGTAAAGCTAAGAACCACCGAGAAAAGATTCAAGGACATAAAGAGATTTGGAGAATATAGAGTAAAAGAGATAAGAATGTGGGAGAATGAAAGAGAATATGAGCTTATTGCTATGTAACTATGTTAGAATTTAAAGTTTGGATTTAGGAGAATAAAGAACAAGAGAAGAGATTAGAGAAAATGTTGAAAAAGAATTATTCATTTCAAGATATCTTCTTTGTTACAATAATTAGTTTCTTTTATAGAAAAACCTAGATAAAGAAAACGAACAACAAAAAAATTGAACTTTTTCCAATATTAACAAAAAAAGAAGAATATACAAATATGTACAATTCCCGAACCTACTTATACAAATTTGTATACCAAATGTCCCAGCTTTTAGATTTCTCAGACTTCATATTAATTCTCAATGTAGAGTTATCTTTTCTTAGTGTCATCCTTCTCTTCCATTGCCCATTGTCGAGTATGTTGTGTTTTGTTTTTTTTTTTGTTTTTTACTGGTTCCATAACTTTATTCCTTTCACTTGTCACTAAACCTAAATAAATGTTGACACACCGGCTTTTGCTTCATATTGCACTTACTTATCTTCTATGGTTACTGCCTTTTTTGTTTATTTGCACTATCTCAATTTCCTTTCATCAATGACAATCTATCAGTTTATATGTTTTTTTTTCATGATCTCTTCCCTTGTTTATTATCTTTCTTCCTTTATGTATTCCATGTTTCTTGTTGTTTGCTATGATCACTTGTTTTAGGTATCTGTTTTGCTTTGTCTCTCTTTGTAGTTTTTATTTTTCATTTTCTTAGTTGTCATCTTTCCTATTTGTCGCAGGAAGATATTGGAATGAAGGGTTTGGTTTGAAGATTGATGGATTTCAAACAAACACTTGTTGCTTGATGCTCAAGTTTCGATGATTCAGTGGAGTTTTGGAAACTTGTAGTCTCAAGTCTTAGGTTTAGAAAAAGCTCTTTGTTTCTTATTATTCAAAAGCCAACGAAAAACAAAACCACGACCTAATCTTCTTTTATAGTGTCAACAGGATAAGTTCAAATATCTAAACAAAACTAATAAATATTTTTTTTGTCGTATGTAGTTTAATGGCAAGTAGTTCATGTAGGTTTGGAATTCTAGTTCCGTGAGATGGCAGCAGAGGTGGTGCAACTACTAGCCCACTTGCTCCTCTCAAGCTAATAAATCTTCTAAAACTAATCCAAATAAAATACAACAAAATCCAATTATAATAACCAAACGAAAGAAATAACCAAAACCTGATAAGATAAATAAGCCGACAATGCATCACTATTACACCACCATCTTCTCCGCTTTCCCTTATACTGTCTGCCAATATGTGTGATTGTGTTATTTGTTTTTTCTTTTGTGTATCATTTGATTTTCTTTCTCCATTGTGAACTATGCATGGTACGTGTTTCTGAAGCCTTTCGTAATTACTATGTACTGTGGATTTCCCACCAAGGCTGTTTGCACGTAATTGCTAACCACATAACGTATTGACCTTCTCAGACTGACCTATTCACAAAGATGGTAGTTCACCTTACTCGTACAAACTTGTTGGAGGATCCATTTGCTGTATTTCGGTTAATGGATTTCCTCTTCTGATACTGATAGTATAACTAAATCAAGATTTTTTATATTTTGACCTTATTCTTTCATTCTTAACTAGATATTTTAGTTAAAATAATAATTATTCTAATATTTTAGGCCGATGAAAAATCAATTATAATATTTCAGTTAAGATATCGTAAGAGTTTGAAGTTAAATTTTTTTTTTAAATGTACGTTATCGTGAATGCTATCTGGAGCCGAAACACTCGGGATATCATTGTTTCGAAGATGGAAGGATTCACTTATCTCTTCAAAATCCCAAGCAACATGACTCGAGCAAGGGTTCTGACTCAAAGGCTCTGGCAGATCAAAGGTCAGACCATATTTGTTGATAACTAGAAACCAGGAGTGATTCCGAAGAAACCAGAACTGACTTCAGCACCAATCTGGCTTGAATTGAGACATGTTCTGCTGCAATTCTTCAACGATGATGGGCTGGAACGAATAGCTAGCATGGTTGGATATTCCAGAGCTCTACACCCTTCCACGGAAAATAAGACCAACTTGGAGGTCGCGAAGGTCTTTACCATTATCGACCCAGGAAACCGCTCCCTGAGGCGGTAAATGTGCAGTTCGATAATGGTGAAATATGCAGGATCCTTGTCTCAAGTCCATGGATGCCGCCGGTCTGTAGTTTTTGTAAAGAGGTGGGACATAGTCTGAGGAGATGCAAGAGGGCCCCTATAACCTGCAAACTCTGCAAATCTACTTGCCACTCCACATCAGCTTGTCCACGTGCAAAGGAAGCAACACATTCTGTCAAGCAGAAGAAGGAAGTAGTGGGACTTAGTGTGCGTGCTGACTTCACTACCAAAGACAGACAACATAACTCTCAGCATCATTCAAATGGTCTTGAGGAAGGTGAAATCGTGGTAAGTAAAGCCTTGCAGGGAGAGACTACTCACTGTTCACCTCAGAAACAAGTGCGAATCGATAAACAAAAGGTTCAAGAAGGCTCACTTCACCAAACAGATCTGAAAGGAAAAGGTAAAGAAATAGCAGGTGAAGAAATTAGCTCGAGTGTAAGGGAAAGTGGCACCTTCTTTATTGATATAGGGTCGACAACTTCAGAGCAAGGCAGTCCTAGCAAGTCAGAGCAGAATCAGTGTGCAACCTATCAGGAAAGAACATGCTTAAGTCCTGGTGGTATAGGCTCTGCTGATGACTCAGATGATGAAGCCAGTTTCATTAAAGTTCTTTCTAGAAGGCAGCTGAAAAGCTCCCGGAGCAAGACCTCCAAAAACTAAATTATCCTAATGTGTATAGACATTTTTTGTTGGAATGTTAGAGGTTTAAATATGAATACCCATCGAGTCGGTGTACAGAATTGGGTTCGAAAAAACAAGCCAGTTTTGGGGAGTCTTCTAGAGACCCATGTGCAGCATCCAAAGCAGAGGAAGATAGTAGATAGGATGCTACCAAGCTGGTGTTTTGAAGGTAACTATGAATTCTCGGAACTGGGTAAGATTTGGGTGTTATGGCATCCATCTATCAAAGTCACAATTCTCTGCAAGTCTCTACAGATGATAACTTGCGAAGTAGAGCTTCCAGATATCAATGCGCCGTGTATCATTTCTTTTATCTATGCTTCAAATGAGATCAGCTAGAGGCAGTTTTTGTGGGATGAGTTGCAGTCGATGGCAAAAAACCAGCGAGTTGAAGGGAAGGCTTGGTCAATCCTTGGTGACTTTAATCAAATCTTGTCTCCAACAGAGCATTCTAAGCCTCAGAGTCTGAATATCGACAAGAATACAATGGCTTTCAAGGACTGCTTGTTAAATGCGGATTTGATAGACCTGAATTTCAGAGGGAACAACTTTACTTGGTGGAAAAAGAGAGGTAGTGATCCTATTGCCAAAAAAATTAGACAGGATTCTTATAAACGATGAATGGCCTATCTTGTTTCCAGCTTCAATGGCTTTATTTGGAGAACCCGAATTCTCAGACCATTCACCAGGGGGATCGTCCTTAGGCCTGATCATCAAAAGACAAAGATCCCATTCAGGTTCTCTAACTACCTCCTGCAGAATGGTGATTTCCTCCCGATGATTGCAGACAAATGGTTTTCTACTTCCGTGGAAGGTTCATCTATGTACAGGGTGACTACGAAGCTCAAAGCCCTTAAAAACCCAATCAGAGCATTCAGTAAGCTAAACTACTCAGACCTGGAAAAGCGAGTACATGAAGCTCATGAAGATCTCCTGTCAAAGCAAAGGCTGGTTCTCTTAAACCCAACTCCGACAAATGCGTTGCAAGAGAATATAGCCGCCAAGAAGTGGAATGAGCTTATTCTAACAAAGGAGAAATTTCACATGCAAAAGTTACGGGTAACCTAGATGCGAGAGGGAGATAGAAACTCCAGGTATTTTCAAAGAGTAACGTGTGCTACACAAGCGATAACCGTATCCACTTTCTTACTGATGATGGCGGAAACATAATTGAGGGTCAACAACAAATCCTTGATCACTGTCTACACCATTTTTAGAGCCTACTGGAGGATTGCAAGGCCCTGCGCAATTTGATCAGAACGATATAAACGCATTGCTTTCATTCAGGTGTTTAGCTAATGATAAAGTAGAGTTGGGTAAAGTCTTCTCACGAGATGAAATAAAGGCTGCTTTCTTTGACCTCCCACGAAACAAAGCAAGCGGGCCAGATGGTTTCTCGGCTGAATTCTTTTCCTCCTCTTGGAGCATAGTTGGAGCTGAAGTAACAGAAGATGTCTTGGAGTTCTTTGAATCGGGTCAGCTACTAAAGCAACTAAATGCAACAAACCTTGTTCTTATCCCAAAAATCACAAATCCAGCTTCTCCGAATGACTTTAGGCCCATCGCTTGTTTGAACACAATCTATAAAGTCATTTCTAAGTTACTTGCTTCAAGGCTTAAAAACATTCAGCCAGAGATCATCTCCTATTCTCAGACGGCTTTCTTACCGGGAAGGTTAATGGCCGAAAACGTATTGTTGGCGACAGAGATGGTTCACGGGTATGGTCGGAAGAACATATCGCCAAGGGGTGTGCTCAATGTTGATTTAAGGAAAGCCTTCGACTCCGTTCGGTGGGACTTTGTGGAAGTTGTGTTGAAAGCCATTGACTTGCTTGAGACCTTCATTTCATGGATAAAGGTTTGTATCTCTACAGCCAGCTATTCCATCACCGTAAATGGCCAACTTGGAGGCTACTTTAATGGATCCAAAGGCCTTCGACAGGGAGATCTCCTCTCCCCCCTACTTGTTTATCTTGGTAATGGAATTATATAGTAGGCTAGTTACCTCTCAGTTTGAAGCAAGAGTCATTGAGTATCACCCTGGAGCAGAGGAAGTAAAGATCACCCACCTTTTATTCGCAGATGACATATTGCTTTTCTTTGATGGTAAGGCTGATTCACTGCTAAGAATCACGGAAGTTATATCACTTTTTGAAAGCTGGTCGGGTTTACAAATGAATGCTTCCAAGACACAAGTCGTTGATGCGGGTCTAAACCATCATGAAGCCTATACTCTGTCGGAATTTGGCTTCACTATCGGTTCATTACCCATAAGGTACCTTGGGCTCCCCCTAATGTCGAGAAAGCTAAGAATCTCTGAGTACTCGCCGCTGCTTGAAAAGATCAAAAACAGATTCAAAACGTGGGCTACAGGATCACTGTCATTCGCTGGTAGGTTGCAGCTTATATCCTCAGTAATCAACGACACCATTATTTTTTGGATATCTGCTTTTATACTACCTAAGGGCTGTATTGAGAAGCTAGAATCTCTTTGTTCTAGATTCCTTTGGTCTGGCAACATCTTATCGAGGAGAGGTACAAAAATTGCCTGTCCATCTTTGTGTGTCCCAAAAAGTGAAGGAGGACTAGGTTTGAGAAGGCTAGCTCTCTGGAACAAAACGCTTTGCATGCGGTTGTGTTGGCTTCTGTTCTCAAAAAGCGGGTCTTTATGGGTTGCTTGGCACAAAATTCACAACATTAGAGCTTTCAGTTTCTGGGCAGTGCAAGAGAAGTTGAGGGACACATGGCAATGGAAATATTTGCTTCATTTACGACTGCTAGCTCAGAGGTTCATCATTTGCAGTGTGGGAAATGGTTCCACGACAGCTTTCTGGCATGACTCGTGGACTCATTTTGGTCCTCTAATTGACTATCTCGGCCTTACAGGTCTAGCTACACTAGGAGTTCATCTCCATGCATCAATGGCCGAAGCAAAAGCTGTTACACAATGGCTCTTCCCTGCGACCAGAACTCAACTCTTGGCGTAGGTGCAGACTTTCCTTTCTGCTCTACCTCGATCATCGGATCCGACAGAGCATGACACTTACCTATGGGTTGTGGATGATAAGAAGTTTGTTGATTTCAATGCAGGTAAGACATGGGAGGTATTGAGAGAGAGATCAACTACTAAAAATTGGGCCAAATCTGTATGGTTCAAGGGAGCAAACCAAAGAAACGCCTTCCTAATGTGGACTGCTCAGCTAGATCGGCTTCCGACAAGGGCACGTCTCTCATCATGGGGAATCTCGGTTCCTAGCCTACGTTTCCTTTGTTCACTTCAAAATGAAACTGGTGACCATTTGTTCTTAAGATGACATTTCAGAGAACAGATTTGGAGTGCAATTCAATCAAGACTAAGGCTAACACCTTACTTGTTCCTCACATGGGAAGCGCTCATCGCTTGGACCAGAATCTCCTCATCCCATGCACCTTCGCTCCTTCGGAAGATAGCTACGCAAGCTGCCTTATACCACATCTGGTGGCAAAGAAACAACATGCTACACAATAGCATATTGGTTCCTCCGGTATCAACTTTCAGAAACATAGATATTGAAGTAAAGAATACTATCACCGTGCATCGACAACGGAAAGGATTTAAAGACCTTATGGTCTTTTGGCTTTATTAAGCTCTTTCATAGTAAAACATTGAGTCACTTATATTCACCTTGTTTTTTAGTTTTTTTTTGGGACAGGGTCAATAGCTAGCAGGTTAATCTTTTGTAAACCTCTTTCATTTCATTAATGATATTAACATTCCTAACAAAAAAAAAATGTACGTGATACTTGTTTGGGAGGTTTTTTGGACGTTCTTCGATGGAGAACAACAAGAACAAATTATCGATGGTTTTAGGGTTTTTGAGGGAGAGAAGAAAGATGAGGAAGATGAGCGAAAAAAGACTAAGTATTATGTAAATGATTTCTTTTATTGATCTTAAGAGAATCGAGTACAATAAGTATGTGTTTCAAAAAAAAGACTAAGTATTATGTAAACGATTTCTTTTATTGATCTTAAGAGAATCGAGTACAATAAGTGTGTGTTTCAAAGTCTCGGGTCGGATCCTGAATTAGGTTCTCCCCTTTGTATATATAGCTTTTGGAGTTAGTGTTTCTATTTATCTCATGGATAACTTCTATATTCGAGCTTATCATACAAAAGGAATATTTACCTAAAATCAATAAAGCGTTTGTCTTTATCGCTTAAAATTTTAAACCGACTTAAGAGATATCTGCCCTACCTCGGCTATGACAATGGTGTCCTTGACTATGGCCGAGGTTATCACTTATAATTAGGGAATTATCTATATCTGTAAGACAAATTCAATTACCATCGAATAAAATTAGGCATCATATTTATGTGTTAGTGACCACGGACCACACTACCAATGATTATTACAGGTTCGATTACAATATCGAGACAACAAATTAAGTATAAAAAATTAGGTATTCATGTCCAAAAAGATACTGTAAACTTAGTAGTACATATAGAGCAAAAAAACAAAGAAAAAAAGGTCAAAAATACACGCTTATACATGATCATCAGAACTCAGACTGGTTGGTGTATGTATTGGTTGACAAATTTCTATCCAAGCTGAATCCAAAGAGAGATTTAATTGACGGCGATGATGAGGAAACCGACTGAGACATACATGAGGAAGACGGGGTAAAGAGCGAGAGCTTTTCTTCTCGGGTTTACTGCCGAGCTCATGAAAGGGTAAGCAGCCCATGAGCTCCATGCAAGAGTTACGGACACAACTACCATTTTAAGTATCACATTGTCTTTCAACATGCAGATCACGGCTCCAACGTCAAGCGGAAATAGACAGTAACCAAGAAGGCTCAAGCTTTGGAAGAAAATTATATGTCCACCCTGTTCATGAAACGACACAATGTGTAAGCATGAAATCAATCGAAAAACATATGCACGAGAGAGAAAAAAAAGAAAGAGCAGTTGCGTTTTACCAGGAGAAGCACGTTTAGTGTAAGGATCACTGCCCCGGCTGCTAATAACGCAAATGCCACTGCAAATACCTCAGACTGGAATCATGAGGAAAATAAATGAGACCAATTGGAACTCCAATAGATAAAGAAATATCCATATACACATAGGCAATTATGTAGTGCTTTGTGAATGTAAGGAGACAAGATGAAAACTCGTAAGGATGGCTCAGGCTTTCAAGTCTGGTAGAACGAAAGCTCACATTCAAATGAGAATAATCATACAGAAAAGTCTGTAATAACAATATTTTGGACAATTTCGTAAGAGTGAAAACACCGCACTTCTTTTTCAGCGATACATCCAAACCTAAAGAATATCCAAATAACATAAAAAAATACCAAAGTTACCACGGCCTTACTGGTTTCAAATTCTAAATTTTCAGCACCTTCTAAAATTCCGATAACAAAACCATTCTAACACAGAAACCTACGAAAGAACCAGGCACATCGAGCCACTCAACATTGGCAAGATAAGCTGTGATTACATCGGAATCAAATTGAATCCTTTAGAGAGTCTAATACATCAAATGCTAACAATGCAGGAGAAGGGAAAATAGTGAATCCAATTCACGAGTTTGTGAGTCCAAATCCTACACGATCTTATCAACAAACCTTTACACAGCCTACAGAATTTGATCATTGACTACATTCTGAAATTCTTATCATTTTCCGTAATGAGATCATCTATGGAAACCCGAAAGGACGATTTTTTATCGCAGAAGCTCAAAGCTATGAAACTAGCCAATGCACAAGAGTACAGAATCTAGAAAAACTGAGTTCTGCATTCCACTGATGAGACATGAATCTGAAGATAGTTTACCTTCTTGAAGGAAGCTGACCATGAAAGAGTCAGACCCAAGAAGACGATGAAGAAAAACGGACCCCAAAGATCCCAATCTCTAAGAGCCTTCCCAGGATCCTCCCTATATGGATTAGGAAACACCACAAGCTTCAAATTACTCACGATCCGAGACAGATCTCTCTTCACTGTATCCCACACAGGCTCAGTCAACGTGTTAGGCGGAGATCCAAACGCATTAGCTCCAATGTTCTGTGAGCCTTGGAAGTTGCTTGAGTTACTTACCGCCGGAAGAGGCGGAGGCATGGGGACATGAGTCGATTTCTGAGCGGATGACGACGGCGGAAGCGGTGGAAGGTTCGATGGCATAAACGGAGAGGAAGAAACGGGAATCGATGGCCTGGTCGGACTCGGAGGACGAGCGGCGAGGACGGTTCCGGGACCTGATTGGACGCTTTCGTTGATCAGATCCTCGATCTCGTCGATGTCTGACTGAGACGATGGATGAAGCGGTATCGTATCGCCGTGCGACATTTTCGTTTCAACGTTTCTACGATATTATTTTCCGGGAAAGAGATTAGGGCAAAATTTTCTCGGGAAGAAAATTGATTTAGAGATCTGAAGAAGACGACGACGAGGGAGTACAAAATTCACTATCACGTGATGGAAGAAACGTGCTCCCATGAAACGCCACCGTTTAGGAGATAGTATTGTAAATCAATACTATAAAAGTGTCTCTATAAAAATTTGACACTTCACCAAAAATAATTAATAAAAAAGCAAAACCTTTTAGTATTCCATCTTTAAAATCTTTCAAATCAAATATATAATTCTTTTGATAACATTTCTTTTTCTCTTCTTTTATTCCTATCATTTTTTTATTATCAAAAATGATGAAAAAAAGAGATATTGTATGAACTCTTGACTTGCAAAATTAGTTAGATAAGCACAAATTAGCACTTTATCTCTGTAGGGAACCAATTAATATGATCATAACTTTTACTCTTACAAATAATTCTTACAAACAATTACGAAAATGATGAAAAAATTTGTGGAAAGAAAATCACAATATTTTATTTAACCAAAATTTACAATTTCAAGATGTTAAATTTAATTTTTTTTCGATTACTACATTTATTAATATAATTAAAATTATTAGATGATTTTGATATTATTGATAAATCACAGTATAAATATAATTTTCAATTAGAAAAGTCATGAGCCTTAAATTATACTAAACAAATAAAAACATATAATGGATCATATTAAAATGCCTTCACATCACCACATGTACATGACATGAATATAAATGAAAAATAAAATACAAATCATTTAATTTCTCTAATGTTTATTATATATTATCACATTGTTTTCAATATTATTGGTTAAACAATTAACTACATATTAGATTCAAACATATTAGTAAATTAGATTTACGGGAAACTTATAACTATTTTTTTCATTTTTATCTTTCAAGTTATTTTTATATAATAAAATGTTAGCTAAATTTCGTATTGTCGAGATATGACATATATAATTAAAATGTCATAAAGATTTTGTGAGATTATTTTATATTCGTTATAAGGTTTCCAACTATAATGTTCACCATATATCTTATCAATGTAGTTATCGCCATATATATTTTAACAATTTTCGTATTGCAAACTAAAAAATATGTAGTACTACAATATTATCAGTTACATTAATACATTAAATTAACAAAATATACAAAAAAATCTAATGCATTCATTTTTAGTGTACGTAAAAATTAGTAAAGCAAATAATAAGAAAAAGCCCCCGCAACGTAGTGCGAGTAAATTATCTAGTGTTTACAAAAGAATTAAGATTTTACTATTTGAAACAAAAATGTAGTATTTTCTACTAATATCACATAAAAATTACCCATAATGTGAAAAAGATAACAAATACTGTTAGCATACCTTCTATATCCATACCCAATCCAAATTACTACTCTTTTTCATTTTAGTAGCTCGGCACGGCTAGTTTAAATTTTGTTTCGACTCTATGCAAAAAAATAGAATTTGGTCTTTTCTCATATTACAAAAAAAAATTTGGCCTTTTTATTATACAGCATATCTCTGATCAATTGCACACCTCGCATACCCTCAAAAGCTCCCCTGTAGTTAGGACGAACTTGTGACGATCCTCGTATCACATACGTTTCACCGACGTTTTGGCCTCATTCGCTCTTCGTCAGCAATAATCTATCATGCTCTGCCTCTTTCACAGTTTTTGCGATTTTCTTACTGTTTATTGCAGTCTTGATTCTCTGCTTCGGTGTTCGCTACAAAGTCTGCGTGGAGACACTAGGTTTTCGTTCTGCTTATCGTTTATTTATTTTTGCTTGATTCGTTCTCCGCCAGCTTTCATTCCACCTTCGTCTCTGTTTACGACTGATTATTGTTTATTGCAGTCCAGTTCTCCTATTCTTGTTTGCTACAGAGTACTTCCGTGTTTTGTACGCAGTCAACAACCTTCTTCTTCAGGCACGACACATCTCTATACTCGAGAGGAGAAAGGAAAGGGTGTAGTCTCCTCTAGTCGTTGGATTCGTGATGCTCCTGTTAGGCTACCATCAGTGGAGAATTCAAACATGATAGATGCTAATAAACTCACCCTCGTAGGGCGTGTTTTGAACTCAGATGTTCAACGTCCTTCTTCAGTTATCAACTTCATGCCTACATTTTGGGGTTTGACTAGTGTTGTGGAAGGAAAATTTCTTGATCGCCAGCGGTTCATCTTTCGCTTTAACTCGGAAGAGGACCTTAAATATGTTCTTCACAAGGCTCCATTTCATTACAAATGGTCGATGATGATCATCCAACGGTAGAAACAATTGATCCCTGACACATTTCCCTTGCTTATTTCTTTATGGGTCTGCATACATGACATGCCAATCCGTTGCTATAAATATGACATCCTTAAGGGAATAGGTCAAAGTCTCAGGGAATTTCTTAACTATGATGTCGAGGAAGGAAGGGTTCGGGTAGAGATAAATGCAGTGAAGCCTCTGATCATGCGAAAGGTGTTCACCTTTGCAACTGGAGAGAAAGCTACCATAGATTTCGAATATGAACGCTTGGAACAGCATTGCTTCAGGTGTTACTCTCTACTTCATGAAGAGAGAAACTGTTCATTAACTATTCCTTATGGTGGAATCTCTGCTCTCATGGTGAGTTAGAGGTACGCATTACAATGTCTTGAATCTGATAGATTGTGTAATGTTGAGAGGAAGGAGTCCAGACCACACCATCATCTATCTCCGCGATGGGATCAAACAACTCTATTTTGGCTCTCGTAAAGAGCCTTCTCCACCACTTCATTATCATAGAGACTCTTATCGTCCCAAACATTTCTCATCTTTGAGCACATGCCTACACCAAAGCGCTCATGATTGTGATTCTCATCAACTTAGTAACATCTTTCCTCGTATTGAGAACCATGGAAGGCATCACAAATACTATAGAGAGTATCATGCTCTTGACCACAAGCATACTCAAGTGATCGACAACTTTATCTCTCGTGTTGAGCACCGCCCACCTCTCACCAATCATCGACAAAGGAATAGTTAACCTCACCACAATACTCATTCTTATCATGATGATCAGTGAGCCTATCAACGTCATTTGGATCCTCCACGATGCTCCCCTTCACCGGTAAGGGATGTTCTGCCTCAAAGGCACCTTAATGGTAACAAGTGACATAAGGGTCTGGACCAGAGTGACTATGCCACTGATCTGGACCAGGTAGAGGGCTCCATTAGTTCAAGATCTCGTCGGCCATCTTTGGAAAGGATAGCTAATAAGCCCCATCGTCCATCAATGCTTGAATGTATTACCCTTGTAGCTTTGACTCTAAATAAGACTTTAAGCTCAGGACGTAAGGTGCATCTCAATCTTCAGGTGTCGTCTAAGAATATATAGGATGTTAATGTGACATATGACATTTAGCTACAAAGACAACCTGGTCTTATCCAAGTGTCAACCTTCTTTAAGGAAGCACGATAGAAAGTTAGAGTAGATGTACCCTCTGAGGCTACGATATTGGATGAGATCAACACCAAAAAAAATAACTTACAATTTCGACTCAGATCTGGGGCATCAAATGCGGGTTTGATGTCTGGTCGGGCACGGACAAAGTGCAAGTCAGTTTTCAAGAAGTCTTCAAACAAGAAAGTTGCTGCCAATCCTCTCCCAGAAGCACATTCGCGGAAGCGTCTTGTTGCTGAAATTTAATCTTCTACTTTAAAAAAAAGCAGTGTTTATTGGGTTCTTCTAATTGTGTATCTTATTTACCTTGTATTGAGGGTCCTTTTGGTTTTGCTTTTACTTATAAGGCTTTATTGTATTCATATTGTAAGAGTTCGATGGTTTTCCAGAAACCATCCAATGTTAATCAATGATTGAAACCAGTTGGAACTCTCAAGGGCTCAAAACACCCTAACAGTTCAACATCTAAGAGAACTGAGGTTAAAACTCTTCTTGAACATTATACTTCTAATGGAGACTACAAATCAAGATGACTACGTTTTAATATTTTCAATGGGAAGGGTACAATCGACATCTTACAGTACCGCCAGTGGATTTAAGTGGAGGAGTAGCTTTGTTCAAGAAACAAGATAACAATGTGGAGGTTCTCTCATCTTCACCAAACTTTATCGATATATTGATATCTTACCAAAACAATTCCTTCCACTTTGCGTTCGTTTATGGTGCTTCGGCACGAGAGAACCGACTACAAGTTTGGAATGCAATCTCGGCTTTAGGGTTGGCACAAGACTTTGCATGGTTATCTTTAGGAGACTTTAATGACATTTTGTTCCAATCTGAAAATGAAGAGGGCCACCCCTCTTCGAAGGCTCTTTTATCGATTTCATATCTTTTGTCTCTACTAATGGTTTGACTCATTCTGTAAATTTTCTGTCATGGCGTGGAATGCATCATGATCACTTGGTTCATGCAAGATTAGACAAAGCCATCTCTAATAATTCTTGGTTGTAAATGTTCCCATTAGGGAGATTAGAATATCTAAGATTCCAAGACTTGAACTATTGGCCATTTCTCATCTTTTTAGACTCGTCTCGGACCAAGCGGAGGGGCTTGTTCCGCTTTGACAATCGCTTAAGGGAGCAAGATGAGGTATATGATTTACTTGTCGTTGTTTGGAGTGGCGATGAAGCTGCGACTGTTTCACTCAAAATTAATCGATGTTGCCATGCACTTATACAGTGGACTAATGACCAAAACTTTAATAGTCGTAAGCTCTTATTGGAGACTCAAACTGCACTTGACTTTGTTATGGCTAATGTAAGTTCTAATCAAGCATAGATAGATAGACTTAATTCGGTTCTTCACGAAGTGTATTAGGATGAAGAAAAGTTTTGGTGGCAACATAGTCGTATTCTTTGGTTGAATAGTGGAGACCGGAACTCGGGTTTTTTTCATGCTTCAACAAAGACTCGTTGAACTTGTAATCGACTCACTGTTATCAAGGATGAGCAGGGAGTCATACATTTTAAAGATCAGGAGATAGTGAACACATTTATATCCTATTATGATTATCTGTTCATGACCACTAGGCAAAGTGTTTATCGTGTAGTTGAAGATGCTCTTCAACTCTTGGTCACTGCGAATCAAAATGAGTTATTGACGCGACAACCTTCACTGGAGGAGATTAAACAAGCTACTTTCTCGATTAATGAGGGAAAGGCTCTTGGTTCTGATAGATTTTCAGCAGGGTTCTTCCACACTTTTTGGGAGATCATTGGTCCTGATATTGTATGAGAGGTTAGCCAATTCTTCACTTCGAGTCTCTTCCCAGCGAACCTTAATGCCACACATGTTTGACTCATCCGTAAAATTCCACATCCGAAGAAGGTTACCGAGTAGAGACCAATAGCGCTCTGTAATATCTTCTATAAAATGATGTTGACTTTCTGAATGCATTCAGTTCTTCCTTTTCTCATCTTTGAGAATCAATCAACGTTTGTTATGGGTCGTGTCATTTATCAAAGGCCAAAAAACGTTGTGCTTGGCTGTTAAAACTGACAAGAGTAAAGCCTATGACATTGAGTGGGATTTTCTGAAAGCGATTTGCTTCGGTTGGGATTCCATGATAGATGGATTGGTTGGATAATGAAATACGTGACCACAATTTCTTACTCGTTTCTGATAATTAAATGGCAACGGTCAAGGTAGAGTGGTTCCTTCTCGTGGACTTAGACAAGGCGACCCTCTATCTTCGTGTTGTCTCGGTATTTTAGTTTTCCAGTGACTTGATTACCATTGGTTATATTGGTGGTTTTTGCGTTTGTATCCGAATTCTTAGGTGGTAGAGGAACTATGGTTATCAATTATATCCATTTCTCCTGCGATTTTGCATAATGTCTTGCATCCGTTCATTTACTGAAAGCCATAAACACCTCAAATCCACCATTAAATCAGCCTCCCCTTACCAAGCCCATTCCTGATAATGATTCATGCTTAAAGAATGTAAAGAGTTAACTAATTTAACGTAAGTTTGCAGGTTTGGGATTTAGAGTATGGATAAGCTTGGGAAGTCATTGTGGGGATTTGGGGAGAACGTCTAACACTTCTTGTTTATTATGCGGTCAGGTGAGATGTTTTTACAGAGCAAGGTCCACTGAGTTTTCTAAATTCCTCGTGTTTTAAACCTTTCCACTAGCTTGAGGTTTTGTTAGTCTTTACTTGAGGACAAACAAAAGTTTACGTCTAGGCAAATTGATATATTAAGATTTTTATCACTCTTTAACCATGACTTTAGTGTGTTTTTGAGACTTTTTGGAGTCTTTTGGTGTTATTTGGTGTTTTTACAAGTTTTAGAGAGTTTTAGACATAAAAGAAGCAATTTGGACAAAAATAGATTTATAAAGATGCAAAATTGTGCTTAAGGGTCAGAAAGTTTGGCCTTGTATGAATAGATTCTCACCGTTGGATTGAGCTAAAATTTTATCACAAGATAACCACTTGAGTTAGCTTTCACTTGGAGGTGATTTAAAGAAATTCCAACGGTGTAATAAGAAATTAAGGTAATTTTCATGAACACATGTCAAGTTGGCGACCAAACCAAACGTGTACAGAATAGATCGATCGATCCAGACCATCTAGTAAACCCTTATCTCAAAACGGTAGAGATGCACCCAGCTTACTATGGGAAATTTTCGTTGGAGGCTTATCTTCTACTACAGTACCTAACGGATCTCTATCGATTAGAGTACTCATTGAAAAATGTGAGATACTTTGGTACTTGACGAAAAACAAGGAGGAAGCCACATTACATATTGTTATACAAGTGGCTTATGTTATTACATGACGTAACTTGATGGTAAGCGAATGTTTGTGCTCAAAGAGAAAGATCAATTTTTGTCACCTTCAAGATCACCATGTTGCAAGAGCAACAAGGAGATGAAGTCATTGCACTCAAGGAATCTAAAGCTTGCATTGATGGTGATGATGATGATGCTTTCCAAGAAGATAAATTCTATCTCTGGACAAGTGGAATGACAACATTAAATGGCATGGACGAATCAGAGATTGACACCAGATGATTTTGCCTTCATACAATCCATTGGCACAATAGGGAAGTGTATCCTCCAGATCCTGTCAATGAGTTACGACGACTACTTGCAGATTTTCATGATCAGTACGCGTAGCCACAAACTAATTCTGATCATCCAATGTACATGGTTGAATGAAGATCACTCAGAATCACAAAATATATTCATGGCATCAAGGTATCACACGCGGTTTTAGGAAGTGAAGAAGAAGACACAGAGTCTGTCACGAGTAGTGTGACATTTACCCCTTTTTTGGAGACAAAGGGAATAAGAATATTATAAAGTGAAAAGTTATAAGTCAAAGACATAATACATAAATGGTTGAATAAACGAGTGAATTTTGGAGAGTTCGATATAATAATTATGTGTAAGAATCTTTGGTATCATAATTATGTTTTTTTCATCTAGTATCATAATTATGTTTAGAAAAATAACTAAGAATATGCCTTAGTATTTCTTAGGATTTCTACTATAGATACCAAGATTTGGAGAAAGTTGTGAATCAAGCTACATGAGTAAAAATTTTAAGAGTATTATTGAGTCCTTTGTAATTCTTTGAGTATTTAATATAATAAAAACTTCCCCAATATTCTCTAAACACTTCATCTATAGTAATCACCTTTTATACTATCTTATAACCTTTCTATATTTTATATATTATCTTTGATTTTATCAAATCTCATTCGTGGTTGTATCCACTATGTGCCTAAGTTTTCCCTACCTCGGTTCTTTGCTACTACTTCGAGCTGAGGTTTCTTTTATTAATAAAGTTTGGATCTCAGTAAAAAAAGGTTAAATTTCAAATGTTATTCAACCATAGTGTATTATTGTTAATTTGTCAGTTTCTAATTACTTAACGAATTTTCAGTAACAAAATATGTATACATCTTTTTTGCTTCTGATTATTTGTTGCTTTTCTTCTACTTCATTGTGTAATACAAATTTAACAGTTTCTTAAACAAATATCAGATTCATGTTGATTGGAAAAGCGTACTTTTAACACGTATCAAAATTTCTACAATTTTTTCTCTTTCAAAAATGGAATCATCGCACTCACTTGAGGATAGAGCACAACAACAAACAATATGATATAAAAGAAAGTAAGAAACCTATCACTTCCTCTGTTTGCTGTGTTTCGACCTATCACTGAAACAATCACTCTCACTTCTTCTGTTAGCAAGTAAAAAGTTTCAGTGAGCTAAGATTCATCCGAGAAACTTGAAGCCGGTACACTGATGGCCGAAAGACTCCAACCAGATGACTGTTGAATTCGGTTCACGCACCCGAAGAAGAAAGATTTGTGGCTCAACAGTTACGCCTGAGTCAGATTAGACGGTTGGCTTGGAATGGCATCGGAATATGCATGGAGCCATGTCGCCTTCTCCGTCTTCAAAACTTGACCAGTCGAGATGGCTACTACCTCGTTACTTAGTCTTTATACTCTGGTTTGAGGAACCATAAGGACCGGTTTTGATCCTTGCGAAGCGTGGCAATCTCCTTCAAGAGAGTTTTAAACAACGGTAAGCCTTCAGGAGGAACGCTGTCTCTGAAATGGTTAACAATGCTGGTCGTGTCTGCGCTTCCGCCTCTTTGCTGTACAAAGCTGCATATCTTTCGGATCAGGACCTCAGGCTGCAGCGAACCTACTCTGCCGCTTGATCCTGAAGAAGACGGGAACGAAGGCTGTAGCTGCTCAAGGCCAGCACCAATGGCTTGCTCTCTGCTTCCACGGATTTTGTTGAGAAGCTGTGCGGAAGACATTGCTTTCCCAGAAGATAGACCCGCGCCGATTCCATTCTTAAGTGTTGACGGTTTGTCTCCGGTCTGAGTTAACCGGGAATTGACAGTTGATCCAAATCTCTTCCTTACAGATGATGGTGCACCTGCGCAGCCAGATTTTCCTGTCCATGTCGGCACCGAGATGCTTTCGCGGGAACGCAGCATTCGTGATTGGCGCAATGCTTCCGCGGCTCTCTTTGCCACTTGAGACGCCTGGTGTTCAAGTCTCATCTTCTCTTCTTTATCATCTGCGTTCATGATGGCGTCGTGATTCAGAGCACTCTGCGTAAAAGATGGAAAGAGAGTGAATTTAATTGGAAATTTTATGGAATAGTAAATCGGAAAAGAAGCTTCAATGAGCAATAATAAACAAACTTACATGTATTCCATGAGCGTCAAAGAGACTCTTTAAGATATTTGTCTCTTCGTCCATGGCCTCGCCAGTTTTATCAGTCGTTTCTTCTTCTTTCTGCTCCGAAGATCCTTTTACTGTTTCGTCAAAAGCAAGCTGTGGAGCGAATTCAGGTTTTCTCTCTGACTGAACTCCTACGATGTTTATATCTTCAGCCAGCTGACTGAAGATGTTAGAGGTTTCCGTAGAGGCGTTGCCATCGCCATCATCTGTCAGGATGAAAAGATCTTTCATATCCCGAGCTTTGAAGAACCTTCTCTGTTGTGGATTCTTCAAGATCTTATTGGTGAGAAAATGTTTATAAATCTGTCTATGATAAACCTTCTCTTCAATTGTGCCTCGAGTGATCAATCTGTAAACGGTAACATCTTTCTTCTGCCCAATACGCCATGCACGTTCCCTTGCCTGCATATCATTTGAGGGATTCCAGTCCGGGTCAAAGATGATGACCCTATTCGCGCCAGTCAAGTTTGTTCCCAAACCACCCACCTTTGTCGTTAGAATGAAAACAAACACATCATCTGTGTTATTAAACTCATCAATCAAAGCCATCCTCTGTTTCACTGGTGTAAGACCATCCATTCTACGGTAACTATACTCATTTGCAATCAAGAAGCTCTCGAGGATGTCTAGCATTTGCTGAGTTTGTGAAAACAGAAGTACACGGTGTCCTTGCTGTTTCCAGACTTTGAGCACTTCTGCAACAACCTTCATCTTCCCACTGCGATCTGGGTTCCCATAATCTGGGTTCTGGTGAGAATGTTCTCTCTCAAGTAGATCAGGGTGATTGCATATCTTACGCATCACATCAATCCCGTAAAGCGAATTCTTGTTGCCATCCAAAATCTGTTCTACCTCCGAGCTTGCAAGGAACGCCCTGTAGGTAGATCGCTGCTCCACAGTGAGGCTGCAAAAGAGAACGTGCTCAGTCTTTTTTGTAAGATGTGCGTTTACATCAGCCTTCATCCGGCGGAGGAGATACGGCATGATCAAATCACGAAGAACAACTGCACACCTGCACATTGTCAAGAAGAGTTAGAAAACAGGCTGTCACGAGTTACCTACGTGATACAAAAGAGAGACCAGGTAGCAACTACCTATAGGCAGTCGAAACTTGCAAGGGAGAAGCATTGGCATAGCCACCCACAGTTATGGGAGCAGAAAACTCAGCCTCAAACACAGGCATGACCCCTAGTTTTCCGGGGAAAACAAAATCGAACAAGGACCAGAGTTCTGTTAGTTTATTCTGGATTGGTGCCCCAGTCATAATAATTCGATGGACGGTCTGTAACTGTTTGCACACCAGAGTAATTTCAGCATTTGGGTTCCGGATCCGGTGGCCTTCGTCCAATATTGCATAACCCCACTCGATATTGAGCAGCTTCTCACCCTGCAGCCTCAACTGCTCATATGTGGTGATGAGGAGACCCGAGTCAGAATTTAGAACCCGGTTTATCAAAGAATCCCATTTCTTGGTGTTCTTAGACTTTTGTTCATGATCACTGTAATCTGAATCTTCACTGTCATAATCGCTTTCAGAGGCCTGGCCTCGTCCTTTGCCATTCCCAGAATCTTGTGCTGAGTCATGGAGTATTTCCACGTGAAAATCCGGGTACCATTTCTGTGCTTCTCTTCTCCATTGACGCAAGAGTGTTACAGGGCATATGACAATACTTGGTTTGTACATCTTACTAAAATGTAAAGATCCGAGAAATGATAAGACCTGCACAGTTTTACCAAGACCCATCTCGTCCCCAATAATACCACCAGCCCTTTGGCAATGAAGTTCCCAAAGCCATTGCACCCCAACTCTTTGGTACTCAAAAAGTTTACTAAATATGCGGTCAGGAATGTTTAATCCACCTTCAAGCTGTACAGAAGAAGACTCGTTGTCGACTGCATCATCAACATCATCTAGCTCTTCTTCCTCATAACTAGAAGTGGTCAAGAAACTCCTTCCATCTTCTGAAACATTGCAATGAAAATCAACAGGACAACTTGTTACTTTACAAACTCCAGTGAGGAAAAATAAGCTGTTGAGATTCATCAATTTATAGCATAGCATTGGTAACATGAAATATCTAAACGTAGACAGATCCAATATCACAGCTTTATATTTTCCAAAAGCATATGCTCCAATTACTAGCTCCTGAATTCACAGTCCCAACAACAATTTGTAAATATGTACATTAACTCTCAGTAGAATCAATCATACCACTTTCTTGAAGACTAGAGTCTTCGTGAGAAACTCGCTTTGTCCATTTCCTCTCAGGCAAAGGCCGCTTCTTTTTACTTTTCTTCCCAGCTTTACTTTTCTTTGTTGCATTATCCGTAGAATCAGGAGTCTTGTAAAGCTTTCTTAGCCTTCGAAAAGGAACAGAGGGTGGATCAAGCTTTGGTAACTCTTTTGCATCAAGTAGCTTGGTTGTCGAGCGAGCTTTTGCAGCCAGAGACATTGATTGGACAGCTCTATCAATACTTCCAGAGTCCTCATTTTCACCTTCTCCTTCAGGTAGGCTGCGTGAGTTTGATGGTCCAGGTTGCTGAAGTCGGCGTTCAAAACCCTCGAGCTTGTGAAAAGGAGTTAAAATTCCTTTTCTTACCAATTCATCTCTTTCCTAGACAAGAATAGTCTAAATTAGTCACTGTATTTCATATGTAAGTTTTATACATTCCATACCCAAATATTAAGAGCATAACAGTAATCAAGCCATTAGAGGAAAGCTGGAAATACCGTTTCAACAAAACCTGCGGAAGCTGCATCGAAAACAGCATCAAAATCTGTGTCCTCCTGCAATGAGACTGCTTTCACTTTCTTCCCTTCTCTTTTGCTTGGTTTCTGAACCTCTTTCAATTTTCTCTTGAGGCTAGGTGCTTCCCTCACCAGATCTCGCAAAATATTATCGCGATCAGCACTACCAGAAGCAGTCTGACCTTGTAAACTACTGAGTTCTTTTTCAAGTTGAATTTTTCTCTTCTCAAGGCTTCTTAGACGGTCCGTGGCAAGGGCCTGCTGAAGCACAGAACCACCACGCAACCCATGAACGTCTGACCCATCATCTTTCTGTAAACCATTTTCCGTTGCACTTTCCTCCACATGCTCGACAGTTGATGCAACAGCATCTATTTCAAACTTTACAGCCCTCAATTTATTCAAAAGCTCGTTCTGGCTAGATGGAAGCAACTTGCTTCCTTCAAGCTGGATAGACTGCTTCTCCAGACTCCCATCTTCATTGGTATCTAGTTTCTTTGTCGCCTGCCAAAGAATATGCTAATATTTCAGACATAAATGTATTGAGTTTGTATCACATACAAATAAGACCTATGGATTCAAGTTTCAATTCTAATGGCACCAAAAAAAAAAGAAGAACTCAAATATAATCCAAACCCTTTCATACAAATCAATAATGTAGCACTAATACCAAACATATAACCAACCGAGCGATACTACCTCATCGAGTATGGTCTGTTCTAGATCAGCAGGATTCGCTGATGTCACACCTAAGCTACTCAACAAAACCCTATCCTCGTCTTCTTCCATTGAATTACGTTGTCCCCTTTAAACCTCCATCATCACGAAAACAAAACAGAACGTCGACTAAAAGCTGAGTGGGTGGATCGTTCAAGTTCTCCTTTTTGGTTGATTCCTCGGCTTTTCACTTTCTCTGCCACCAAAACATAACAATCACCAGGATCAATCTCGGAAAATATACAATCAATTGCAAAACAAAAGAATAGATTGTGTGCAAAACCTATATAGTATCAATCATCAAAGTAACTCAATTATAAATTCCTCTGAAGCATTTTAACGAATAGATAGTGTGCAATTTATATGGTTTCCTCTCAAGCACAACAATTGACGGACAATTCTTCAAGATGATTACAAAAAATTAAGATCAAAAACGATGAGGAAACAATAAGCTCATAAGAATTTAGGTCATGAAATCGATTGCCTATCAAAAGAGGGGAAAAAGAAGAGGAATTTTAAAACCCTGATCCAGAAGAGCCAAAAATTGAGAGAAAACATACGAAAGAAGGTAAAAAGAGGAGTAGAGACACTGGTGAGAAGCAACGGCTTTGAACGACGACGGAGACGGCAACGAGGGCGGCCAAACTGTTCTCGTCAAAGAGGAGAGAGATTTATTGTGAAGATTAATGAAGACCAAAAACAAGAAAAACATACGTTTGTTTATACATATATAGGTTTTTTTCTCTTTTTTACGGCTAATATATTAATGAATAATTAAATTTTAAAACCCCTTCCTGTTAAATTATCTTGGCGCCTTCAACTTTTTAATTTTTTTTTGTCTTTTTATAGAGATAAGAGGTATTTTAGTAATATTTCCCCATTAAAATATTACTATTTCACCTTCTCTTTCCTAAAAACTAAATACGTCACATCGTTTAGTTATTTATTAAATTCACCCTAACAAATAATTTTATTTATTTATTTATTGAGGATTTACGATATCTTATCGAGGAGAAGAATTTTATTATAATAGTTTGTAAGCTGTTACTATAGGCTTTAAAAATTTTTGCTTGTACTGTTGACGGTAAAAAATATAAATACAATATTAAGTTTTTGTTTTTAATTTTTAAAAATTGATTAAATAATTAAAAATATAAACATATTAAATTATATAGTCGGTTTGGTTATTAAAACTATATACTTTAATTTATTAATTAACTAAAATAGATATAAAACTAAAAAATAAAAAATAAAATATGAATAATATGAAAATGGATTTCAAAAGAACCAGAAAAAATAAATTATTATCAAATGATCAAAAAAGTTTTATGATCAGATTAAAATAGTTGTATATTTTGATTTCTTTGAGAAAGAAAGAAAAAAATAATGTTTATTTGGTTTAAATGCTAAAAGTCACGTAGAGGTGACTTTGAGAAAAAAAGAGGAAACAACGAGTAAAAAAAAGAGAAACTGTGAAGATTTTTGAATGAATTAAAGCCAAAAAATTTTGATTGGCAAACAATTGACTGTTAAAACTGTAAAACTAGTATACAGTCCTTACAGTCAAACCCCAATCAACCCCTTATTTTTATATATTAAGTATGAAGTCAGTTTGCATCAGATTAAAAGTTGGACTGGTTGATTACTATGTTGCCTTTAATGAACTATTTGATTAATAAAAAAATTATTCATAAAATTTTTTTTTAAACAGAAACGAAAATAATAAATAAAAAACAAAATTAACAAAGAAAATATTCAAAAAATATTTATCTTAAAAAATCATGGTTATCTTTAATGAGTTATTTAATATATTCGATATATTTGATTTTTTAATCAAAAAATAATATAAATATATATATGTATATATAATTCTAAATATGATATAAGATAAANTAAATTAAAAAAATAAATTAACATTACTCAATAAATAAACCATACTTTATATAAAATTTATTATATTTAAATAATTATTAAGATATTGTATATTTTGATTAACTAAAAAACCATACAAAGTTATGAACTAATAAAGTGTCATATCTTCTAGTTTTTGATAGCTATATAAAAAATAAATTTATTAAATAATGAATCAACATTTATAGTCATGAATAAAACAATTTAAAATTTAATATTATAATTTCTAGCGGGGTCAGATGTCGTAAAATATTCAATCTTACGCAAGATATGCTAAATGGAGTAATATAGTATTTAAGATTATATTTTTTGCGGGGTCGAATTTTAAAATCTGTAAAATATTTATATCTTATACAGGATATGCCAAACAGAATGTGCACTACTTTATTTTAAAATTCATATAATAATTTGTATTGTCTAAATAAAAATCACATGATTAAAAAATTTTTTTTCGTAGCCTATTGGCAAATAGTTCCTCTCACAAGAGGCTAGTGTAGGGTTCGAACCCTGGTTAGGTGAGATGGATGCAGAGGTGGTGCAACCACTGACCCACTTGCTCCTCTCCATGATTAAAATTTTAAAAGTCAAAAATCTTAAGATATCATTTTTTAAAACATCTAATTATATTGAAATAAACGAAACCAAAGAGAGTTTAAGTTTAAATATCAAAACGAAAGAAAACAAACCACACAAGCTCACTTTGGTCCAATATCATATCAGTTGAAAATTTTAAAAGTCGAAAAATTTTACATATCAAATCTAAAATTTATAAAATTTTAATGTCTGCATATTATCCGGACCAACTAACTAGTTAACCATATGGGAGGAGAATTACAAGAAGAGTGATAAATATTATCTGAGTAAATTATATTTGGACAACACATTTGCTGGCTCATTAGCTCCCCTTAAGATATGTGTGAAGACAATGTGTCTCGTACTTAATATTTGGATGTCTTCACTTAGATTTGCAATTTCAAACCTAATAAATTTGCTTTATGCACTACAAGAAAACAGTCAATTTGCAAGAGAAATTTGCGAGGAAGACCTGTAGTCGCAAATTTGCGATTGAAATGCAAGGAAATTATTTTTACTCGCAATGTGGTCGCAATTTTGCTTGAACATATTTTACTCGCAATTTTGCGAGTGAATTGCCAGGCGAACATGTCACTCGCGAAATTGCGACTGACTTGCGTGTATTCAGTGAGAGAAAACGTTTTACTCGCAAATTTTCGAGTAAATTGCGAGAACAGCAGTTCTCTGGCAAATTTGCGACAGATTTGCGAGTAAATAGTGAGAGAAAGTTTTTTCCTCGTAAAGTGGTCGCAAATTTGCGAATATACACGTTTTCAATAAGAGTAACTAATATTTGCGAGCAAAATTTCCCTGGCAAATCAACCTTTCGCAATTTCAAAGAAAATCAGTAGCAAATTTTTTTTATATATACAACTCTCTACTCTCCCATCTCAATCACCAATTCACAAATCCAAAAAAAAAAACAAAAAAAAATTTTTGGTTTAGGGCATGAAATTTTCGCCTTGCGAGGATGGATGAATCGACAGAGAGACCCAGATATCGGTGAAGTTACAAAAGAGTACTGTGATGGTTTGCGCGGATTCATCTATCAGGCAACTAATAACCCCATAGCGCAGGAGAACGGTAACTAATAACCCCATAGCGGAGGAGAACGGTAAAATATTCTGCCATTTTCGAAAATGTCGGAATGAGAAGTATATCTCAATAGATAACGTGAAGAGACATTTATTTAATAGAGGTTTCACACCAAATTACTATCTATGGCTTTTGCATGGAGAAAGTTCTAATGTTGAAGAAGGTAATTCTAGTAGTATGAACTTAAATAGAGGAAGTAGTCGTCAACATCAAACAGAAAATAGATTTCATGATATGGTTACAAATGCATTTCAGGAAACATCATCTGCATTTGATGAAAATGCTACATTTGGTGGTGTTCCAAATTACGAGGAACCGAACTTAGATGCTAAAAAATTTTATGATATGTTAGACGCTGCGAATCAACCTATCTACGATGGATGTAGAGAAGGACAACCTAAATTATCATTAGCATCTAGGATGATAACAATTAAAAGTGATTACAGCTTACCTGAGAATTGCATGGATGCATGGACTGATTTAATTAAAGAGTATTTGCATGCGGATAATAATTCGGATGAGTCTTATTATGCAATTTAGAAATTGGTTTCCAGTCTTGGGTTACATTCTGAAATGATTGATGTATGCATCGACAACTGCATGATATTTTGGAAAGATGATGAAAAGTTGCAGGAGTGTCGCTTTTGTGGGAAACCAAGATATCAACCTACTACTGGACGTACACGTGTACCATTTTAGCGGATGTGGTACTTGCCATTCATGGACCGACTAAAGCGTCTATATCTTTCCGAGAAGACAGCGGCTGCCATGAGATGGCATGCACAACTTACAACTGAAGATAGAGAGATTAGACATTCGTCTGATGCAAAAGCATGGAAACACTTTCAAATGATATACCCTGATTTCGCTAACGAGTGCAGAAATGTGTATCTTGGTTTGTGTACAGATGGGTTTAGTCCATTCGATATGTGTGGTAGAAACTACTCCTTATGGCATGTCATTTTGACGTCATACAATCTCCCACCAGAACTGTGCATGCAAAAGGAGTTTTTGTTCGTGAGCATTTTAGTGCCTAGTCCGAAGCACCCGAAGAAATCTTTAGACGTTTTCCTTCAACCTATTATCCATTAGTTGCAGCATTTATGGTATGCAGGAGTTCGTACATTTGACCAATCAAAACAGAGGAATTTTAAGATGTGTGCGGTCCTTATGTGGACCATCAGCGACTTTCCCGCATACGGTATGCTATCTGGGTGGACAACTCATGGCAGGTTATCATGTCCTTACTGTGCACATCAATCAGGCGCATTTCAACTGAAGCATGGACGTAAACCTTGCTGGTTTGATTGTCATCGACGACTTCTTCCAGTCTCCCATCCGTACAGAAGGAACAAGAAATTGTTCACGTGGAACAAAGTTGTGAAGCTTTCTGCCCTAGTGTATATGACCGGTAATGCTGTTTTGCAGCAAATTGAGTATTATGGTGCTCAAGAAACCGTGAAGCGTGGCGGAAATTTGCATACTAGAGCAAACATGCCCGATGAATATTTGGAAAGTCACAATTGGCATAAACAAAGCATTTTCTGGGAGCTCCCATACTGGAAAGATCAATTGGTTCGACACAATCTTGATGTCATGCACATCGAGAAAAGCTTTTTTGACAATATCATGCATACGCTTCTGAATGTGCAGGGTAAGACGAAAGACAATGTGAAGTCTAGACGTGACTTAATTGACATTTGTGCAAGAAACGAGCTACATATTACAAGGGATGGAAAATTACCAGTACCTAGCTTCCGATTAACAGATGCAGAGAAGAGAGCTCTGTTTGATTGGGCAGAATCTTCAATGAAATTTCCCGATAGGTATGTTTCAAATTTCTCAAAGTGCGTTGAGCAGGGACAAAAATTTTCAGGCATGAAAAGCCATGACTGCCATGTATTTATGCAGCGGCTCTTACCTTTTGTCCTACGCGAGTTACTTCCGCAACATGTTCAAGAAGCTATAGCGGGTAATTTAGCAAACATTTTGATTCAATATAATTAATGTATATGTTATGAATATTAAGTACTCGCTATTATTTCATTTTTAGGCATCAGACTGTTTTTTTGCAATTTATGCAGCCGGACATGGATTGAGGATGGAATAGCGAAGCTGAAAAGTAATATTCCATTGCTGCTTTGCAACATGGAGAAAAAAATTTCCCCTTCATTCTTCAATGTTATGGAGCATCTTCCGGTTCACCTCCCGCACGAAGAATCACTTGTCGGCCCTGTGCATTTTAGATGGATGTACCCGTTCGAGCGATTTATGGGATACTTTAAAGGGAAAACAAAAAACCTTGCGAGAGTCGAGAGTTCGATCATCGCTTGAAGTTTGACTGAGGAAACTTCTCACTTTACTCAGTATTACTTTAGCCTAATTGTTCCAACCAAGAAAAATAGACCTCGCTGATATGACGATGGCGGAGTAGCACCTACGTATAATGTTCCAGATGTGCTTGACATCTTCTCACAAATTGGGCGACTTGCAGGGAAGGTGAAGGAGATTTGGTGGGAAGATTTTGCATATTGTCACAGTGTCCACACGTATATTTTACGTAATTGTGATTTCGTGCAACCATTTGAGAGGTAGATATGTAATTTAAGTGCTTATTTAATATTAGCTATATATGTACAATATACTAA
>OVAN01000901.1:0-47027 GCA_900406275.1 Anastatica hierochuntica | reverse complement strand
TCTTGCATTTCTGACGCAGTTTTGATACCTCAAACACTCTAAGCCTCACCACTAAAAAGCCTTGAATACCTAGCCTGATTCCTTAATAATGAGTTCTTTGGTGAAAAGTTCCACGCCTATATTTAATTGAATGTAGAGAGTAATTAACATGGAAGCTGAGTTTGCAGGTCCAAATTTTAGAGTATGGATGGGCTTGGGAGGTTATGCAGCGATTCTTGGGGAGAATGTTCTAACTGTTCTAAGTCTTTTTGGTTAGCGAAAGTAGTGCAGAGTAAGGTTTTCTGAGAGCATGCGATCCATTGGTTTTTGAATTTCTTTTCCCANTTTCCTTTACATGAGGACAAGCAAAGATTCAAGTCTGGGGGATTTGATGTGTCAGTATTTTAGTGGTTTTTACTATGGTTTTCACACGAGATCTAAAGTTTTTAGTGTGTATTCGGATTGTTTTGGCACGGATTTGTGCTGTTTGTTATTTTTACATGATTTGAGCTTGAATGTGCGAAAAGAATGCATTTTGGATGAATTTCAAACGTCGAAGGAAGCATTCGTGCAAAGCTGGAAAATACCCAGAATTTTGGACACAGATCGACCGATCCCTGTCTGGATCGATCGATCCATGTCCCGATCTGCGGACTGATTTTACGAAGAACCAAACCGAACTTATTTCGAACCGGATTGCAACAAAAAGACCTAAGCTCGTGTTTTCCATTTCATTATGCACTTTTAGAGAGTTTTAGAGAGCTGAGAGAGATTTGTAACCTAGGGAGAAGAAGTCTCTTTGTTCTTAGATCGAGAAGTCTTCGGAACCCTCTTTTTTACTCATGTTTATGCATAATACAATCATGTCTCTCATGAATTTGATCTGTGTTTTTGATATTTTCATGAGTGAGTAGTATGTTCGTTGGGTTTATGGATTCTCACATAGGGATTCATGAGTTGTTGATATAGAAACGCATGATTAGGGATATAATCTAATGGATCTTCGTCTATGATTGTTCGTAATGCATAAAACTGAATTGATCACTTAGTTTCTGAACTTAGGTAATTTAACTGCTGGAAGGTGAATGTTTAAATGCCTGAAAGAATTATAGATAAGCAATTCTTCTTAAGCCAACGGAAGTTGATGTTTAAGTGAATTGCGAACTTATCTAATATGTTAGTAATGCATGATTAGAAATCGAAGGTCAACGGAAGTTAGTCTCGAGATTTCTAATACATAGGGAGCTGTGAGTACGGAAGTAGATCAGTTCCACATTAGAATTTGAGTTCAAGAAGGTTCTTAACCTTTTCCCTAGTCTATGATTTGAATCAACAATGAATTGTTTCCCTGAGAATACCCGATGTCCTACACTTCTCTGATTGATTTACATCCCCGTCGTTGCGTGTCTGCCTTCTTTGCTTTCTTTATTTCGATTTTTGCATCATCTTACAAAACTTCTTTTTAGCGTTAGCCCGCTGTGTGATCTGATATTTCTTCGTGCTACCTTTGGTCTCTGTGGATTCGATCTTGAACCACTACAACGTACATATGTGCGCTTGCAATGTTATCTCGGGCAAAAACCTGAGCTATCAATGCCGAAAGGCTAGCCACACGACAAAGATTCGCTAAAAAGCCAGAGATTAATTGAATAGTCGGAGGCCAGAGGACGACAGTCCTAAAAAGACCAAAGGTTAAGTAACATCCAGAGGTCAATTAATCCTCTGGGATAATTTAACAGCCATGGCAAATGGCTTACATAAGCAGATAGCTAAACAGGATTATCAAAAGGTAGGCAATAATAAAAAACCATTAAGGGCCTACTGTTTAATTACAAAATAAAGCCCTGAAGGGCAACAAAAGACCAAGGCGTAGAAAGGCCAAAATAAGGTCTACAAAACCAACAAGGGGCATAATAAAGCCCATACAGGGGCAAGAGCTATGATGTCAAGAAAAAGCTCCAAGGGCAGGACATAGAAATAAATTTTAATGAGGGGATAAGGTTTCATTCAGGCTTAGTCCAAAGTAGGAGTCTTCTCGGCATCAGTACCGGCCATGGTAGACGCGTCAGGGGTAGGCGGACTCTCATGGTCATCTTCAAAGCTGGGAGCCAACTGGTTGTTAACCTCAGCCTCAGTCTCCACCACCATCTTGTAATTTTCAAATTCCTCCTATAGGTTCCAGGAGCCTGAGTTTCCATTTAGCTAGTCCCTCACCATCTCCCAACGGCCTATGATCTTTGCACCATTGACCGCCATGGCCTTCTCTTCAGCAAAGACGTTACCCAGGCCATGAGCTCCTCCTTCTCTTTCTCCAGATCAGCCTTCTCCACAACCAGCGCCTGGGTATGGTCGGACTCCTTCTAGTTCATAGACTCTAGCCCCCGAGCTAGGTTCTTCATCTCCCTCAGCTCCTTCTCTAGGCCAGCCGACTTCTCCTTCTCAGCCTTAAGCTTGTGGATGTCGTCCTCCACCATGACCCTCCCTGCTGCAGCCGCCTTCGTCGACAACTTATCCTTCGCATGATTAAGGAAGGTAGTCATCTGATACACGAAAGAAAGCAAGCATCAAAACTAGTGAAAATAAGCAAGATATCTATAAGCTCATAGCTAGATGCTTACCTCCAGCATCTTCTTTTGTATAAATTCGAGCACACCGACGGAGTCTTAGTTAGGGTAGGAGACGTACACCGCAGAAAATACTTGAACCTTCAGCTGCTGCAGGGTGTCATCCAAGTCATAGGGAGAGAGAGATGAGGACCTTGTGCCCATGTCTTTCTTCTTCTTGGCCTGGGAAGAGGGGACGTTGGACTTGTGCAGGGACATCCTCTTGGTGCCCGAGACTCCAAGATCTCCACGTCATCAGAAGTTGACGTCTGGCCCCCAGAGCTGACCTTCACTACCCTTGCCGCCTTAGCCATCTTGAAGTTCTCCATCGCCTTCGACGTTGATCCTGCCATATTTGATGCAAAAGAGGAATGAATGCTCATGAAACAGAAACAAAACAAATAAAAAAAGGAAGAATAAAATAGTAGAAGGCAAAAGGCAGAAGCAAACTCCAGACGCTTCCTTCTGCTAGAGCGTCTAGACTGAGTAAAAAAATAATGCTCCTTGCCTCAAGAGGAAGCTTGAGTACCTGCTCTACCTTCTTCTTTCCTCTCTGAATTTTGTCCCTTGGGGATGCTGTAAAATAAAGATAAATAGAAAGTTGTAAGAGTCCAAGACTGAAGGAGAAACTAAAAAGCTGACTCATCCTAGACCTACCAGTGGGCTGACACAAGGTGGGGAACCCGGTTCGTCACCCACTTTCAAAAACGCAAACCGTTGGCTCGTTTATGAAAGTAATAACTCCCTTCACCAGGGGCAACAGGAGAGAAGTAGTAGGAGTATAGAAGCTCATCGGCACCCACATCAAAGCCATGGAAGTAATAAAGAACCTGGATTGCCGCCAATATTCTCCAGGAGGGGAGATTCATCTGTGAGGGGCAGATCCTGAAGTGATTGGCCATGCTGACCATAAGAGCAGGGAGGTTAACCTTCACCCTCGTCTCCAGATAGCCCTCATACATGGATATCTCATCATAGAGACATGCAGAGGCATATTCCTCATCCTCCACAACCCTGAGGATCATGTCCTCTAGCACAGAGTACTGCTGCCTCCAGTCCCCAAGTTCCTCTTCTCCAATCACAGAGAAGGGACCAATCTTGCGAATGGAGGGTGCAGCGGAAGAGCTAATGGGGATTGAAATCTTCCCCATGTTCTGAAAGCTCCCTGACGACTCGTCAGATTCAGAGGAAGGCTCCTCTTTCAGCAAGTGCCTCCTACGAACCCTAGTTCCTACAGATGAAGAAGCTACTAGAGAAAAATCTTCTGTTGTACTCGCCATTTACCTGATACGAGTCCAGGTCTCAGATGGTGGGTTCAAAAGAAGAAGGTTCCTAGGATCTATGAAACCTAAAAGCCCTAACTGAAGGTGTGAAATCCTAACTAAAATCGAAAAGAGAAAAGCGATCAGATCATACCTGAGTGTAGGAGGCGAAATAGCTGGGTGCGTAAGGAGGATTCGCTGGAAAAAAAAAAGCTAAAAGAAAAGAGAATCGCGAGAGTGAGCTAGAGAAATTTGAAATAAAATGGAGATGGAGGAAAAAAATAAACTAGAGAAAAAGGTTAAGTATCAAGAAGTGAGAGAAAAAGAAAGGAAAGAAGATCATGCACAATGATTAGACACGGATCTCGGAGAATCTCTGTTCCTTTCGAAATATTTCAAATCTCATCCAACGACCACGATCGCCTAGCCGTTAGCGGAGCGGATCTAGCAAGCATCTCAAAGAATCCACAATTCAAAACCCAGACGACAATGGCACCAAGCTAGAAGCCAAAAGCATGTACGAAAATTCTAAGAACCCGAGGGCAAAGAAAGCATAGTCACTACGTCCTTCCAAAATACAAGGGGAAAATTTATTCCCCAACTTTGGATCAAACCAGGGCAATAAGGGGCAAACTGTTGGAAGTATTTTAGACATTGGGAAATCCCTGGGTCTAGAAGCAGTATGACAGGCCTTAAGCCAAAAGCAAGGGAATGATGATATTAGCAGAACGTCGGGAGTATGCCTCTGACAGGAAGCCGGACGACTAATCCACCCGAGAAATAGGAAATCCTAAGGAAAAAGGAAATATGCCTAAATATCTAAGGATAAACACGGTTTTCCTAATTCTAAAGAATAAACATCGACCAACTACTATAAATACTAGACCTAAGGATCCATACATTGTATTCAGAAAAACCCTAGAGACTAGACAATAGGTTAAGAGGAACTTGATATTTTGCTTCCAAAGAACACCCCAAAAACATCCATAACACTAAGTCCCTTCAAAAAAAAGCTGAAAGACATGTTCTTAGGCAAGAAGAGAAAAGGCCAGCTAAAAGCCAGAGGCTAAGCAAACGCCAAAAAGCCAGCTAAAAGCCAGAAGCTGATCACACGCCAAAAAGCCAGAGGCTGAGAAAACGTTAAAAGGCCAGGTAAAAGCGAGAGGTTGAGGAAACGCCGAAAAGACTAGCTAAAAGCTAGAGGCTGAGCAGACGCTGAAAGGCTAACCAAACATCGAAGGTTCGCTATAAAGCAATAGGATAACCAAAAGTCAGAGACTAATCAAATAGTCGAATATCATAGCAAGTGGCTTACGTAAGCAGATAGCTAAAACAAAAAAAAATTATAAAAAGGAGAGGAGTTAATAAAGCCACAAAGGGTCTGCTATTAAAATCCAAACTAAAACCCCGAAGGGAAATGAAACACCAAGGCCTAAAAAGGCCAAATGAGTTCTACAAAAGCCCACAAGGGGCATAACAAAGCCCAGGGGCTGAAACCACGAGTTTTAACAAAAAAATCCCGAAGGGCAAAACATAATAATAAATTTGATGAGGGGGTGAGGGTTCAGTTAGGCTTGGGCCGGAGCGGGAGACTCCTCGGCATCAGCGTCATCCAGGGTAGAGGTGTCTGGGCAGGCGAAATCTCAGACTCACCTTCAAAGCTGGGAGTCGGTTGGTTGTTAACCTCAACCTCGGTCTCCACTATCAGCTTATAGTTGTCAAATTCCTCCTAAAAGTTCCAGAAGCATGTGTTTCCATTGAGCCAATCCCTTGCCACCTCCCAACGGCCTACGATCTTTACACCAATTACTGCCATACACTTCTCCTCAGCAAAGACGATGACCCTGCCCCTGAGCACCTCCACCTATTTCTCCAAATCAACCTTCTCCACAAACAGCGCCTGGGCACGTTCAGACTCCCTCGGGTTCATGGACTCCAACCTCTGGCCTAGGTTCTTCATCTCCCTCAGCTCCTTGTCCAGGCCAGCTTACCTCTCCTTCTCAGCCTAGAGCTTGCGGATGTGGACCTCCACCATGACCCTCCCTGCTTCAGTCGTCTCCGTCGAAACCTTATCCTCCGCATGATGGAGAAAGGTAGTTATCAAACACACAAAAGAAAGAAAGGTTAAAAACAAGCTGAGAAAAATAAGAGATCTAGAAGCCCAAAGCTAGACTCTTACCTCCAGCATCTTCCTTTGGATAAAGGAAAGCAACTCGATGGAGTCAGAGTGAGGGTAGGAGACGTTCATCGCAAGAAATACCTGGACCTTCAACTGCCGCAGGGTGTCATCCATGTTAGAGGGAGAGAGAGATGAGGACCTTGTGCATGTCCCTTTCTGCTTCTTAGCTTGGGAAGAGGAGATGTTGGACTTATGTTGGGACTTCCTCTTTATACATGGGGTCTCCAAGATCTCAACGTCATCAGAAGCGGACGTCTGGCTCCATAGGTAATTTTTGCTGCACTCGCCACCTAGGCCCTCTTGAAGTCCTCCGTCACCTTCGACGCCAATCCTGCCATATTTCCTGCAATAGAAGAACTAATGCTCAGGAAAAATATATAAAAAAAGAAGAAAGGTCAAGAAAGAGGATGAAGGCAGAAGCAAACCCCAGACGCTGCTTTCTGCTAGAGCCTCCGGACAGAGTAGAAAAGTAGTGCTTCTTGCCTCGAGAAGAAGCTTGAGTACCTGCTCTACCTTTTTTCGCTCTCTCAACTTGGTTCCTCAAAGCCGCTGCAAATCAAAGAAAAACAGGAAATGGGTAGTGCCAAAGACTGAAGAAGAAACTAAAGAAGAAGACTCATCCTAGACCCACCAGTGGGCTGCCACAGTGTAGGGAACCCCGGTTCGTCACCCACTCTCATAAATACAAACCGTTGGACCCAAGTTTTGCAGAAGGCAGTATCCTTCTTCTTTCCTCTCTCCAACTCTTTGATGATGGGAACACTGGCTCGGGTATGAAAGTAATACCTCCCTTCACCAGGGAAAAGAGGAGAGAAGTAGTAGTCAAACAGTAGTTCGTCGATGCCCACGTCAAAGCCATGGAAGTCATTCAGAACCTAGATCACCGTCAATATTCTCGAGGAAGGAGGATTAATCTGTGAGGGGAAAATCCCAAAAAGGTTAGCCACAGTGACCACCATAGCAGGGAGGTTAGCCTTCACCCCTGTTTCTAGATAAACCTCATACATGGCTGCCTCATCATAGGGACATGCAGAGGCATAATCCTCATCCCCCGCAGCCCAAAGGATCATGTCCTTTGGCACGGAATATTTTCGCCTCAAATCCCCAAGCTCATCCTCCTCGATCGTAAAGAAGGGACTAATTTTGATAATGGAGGGAATAAGAGAGGAACTGACAGGGATCGAAGTTTGCCTCAGATTTTGAAGGATTTCTGACGATGCGTCAGATTCGGAGGAAGGCTCTTCCCTCAACAAGTGCCTCTTATAAACCCTAGCTCCTATGGAGGAAGAAGATATGGGAGAAAATTCGTCTGTTGGACTCGTCGTTTACCTATTACGAGTCAAAATCTCAGATGGTGGGTTCAAAAGAAGAAGGTTCCTAGGAATCTATGAAACCATAAAGCCCTAATAGAAGGTCCGAAATCCTAGCTAAAATCGAAAATAGTAAAGTAATTGGATCGTACCTGAGTATAGAAGATGAAAGAACTGGTTGCGTGAGGCGAATTCGCTGGGAAGAAGCTGGAAAAGAAGAGGATGAGCTAAAGAAATTGGAAGAAAAATGGAGATTCAAGAAAAAGAATTTAAAGAATAAGGTTAAGTATCGAGAAGTGAAAGAAGAAGAAAAGAAAGATGATCACGCGCCATGATTAGGCGATGATCTAAGAGAATCTCTCCCTTCCTTTCGAAATCTTTCAAATTTAATCCAAAGGCCACGATCGTCTAGCCGTTAGTGGAGCGGATATTGCAAGCGTCTCGTAGAATCCACGATTCAAAACTCAAACAACGAAGGCACCAAGCGAGAAGCTAGGATCCTAGATGAAAGTTCCAAGAACCCGATGGCAAAGAAAGTATCGTCACTACGTCTTGTCAAAATACATGGGGAACAATTTATTCCCCAGCTTAAGATCGAACATGGGCAATAAGGGGCAAATTGTTGGGAGGATTTTGGACTTTGGGAAATCTCTGGGTCTAGAAGCAGTACGACAGGCCTCAAGCCAAAAGCAGGGGAGTGCCGACAATAGCAGGACGACGGGAGTATGCCTCTGGGCAGGAAGTCGTACAACTATTCCACCCGAGAAAAGGAAATCCTAAGAAAAAGGAAATATGCCTAAATATCTAAGGATATACACAGTTTTCCTAATTCTAAGGGATAATTATCGACCAGCTACTATAAACATTAGACCTAAGGGTCCATACAATGTATTCACAAAAAAATCCAAGAGACTAGATATTAGATTAAGAGAAACTTGATCTTTGTAAGAGTTCTAACACCCAAAGAGCATTGTATCTGGCTTCTCTTGATTAATACAATCGTCTTCTCTATTTGTCTTTGCTTTTACCGTTATCTCTTTCTTCCGTAGTGCTTCCAAAGAACATCCCAAAAACATCCATAACACCTACTGCCTAACATACAAACTAATCAAACAATATCATGTAAACACGAAATCATGAAGGATAGCAAGCATTCATAATCATCAAGGGAGAGAGGAGAATATAAAACTGAATTATGGATGAAGGTGATGATGGATCTTTGGAGACAACAAAGGGTACGACCCCAAGGGGTGTCGTCCCTAACTCCTAAGAGTTTTATTCAACTCTAATCTAAGCCAACTCTATAAAGTAAAGAGGCTAAAAGCAAGTATATATAGTGTTCTCTCAATTAGGTCATAATTATGTAAAACGGGGTCTTAAGGCGTCATAATGTTTGGGCTTCGTTTCCAAGGGTCTTGAGTTAAGTTCTTGGACTTTAAAAGACTTGGAATAGATCCACTTGAGTCTGGAGAATGTCTCGAAATCCAAATGGTCTTCCTTTTGTTTTGGCTTTTCTACCCACCCTTCATATGCGAGACAACTAGACCAGTTTTCAGTAAAATTGGTGTAACTCTTTGTCTACTGCTCCAAATGAGATGAAACTACTTCGAGATGAAAGCTAATTCAATTTTCTAGCTCATGTAAAAATTTATCACAATAAATTTTTGGAAAGGCCTTCATCTAGGATGATACTTTTGATGCTCGAAAACTGTCCAGAAACTAGCTTTTGATCCAATTAGCTTCATAAAGCTCCAAAGTTTATTACTTGACCTGAAATGACTTAAAAACTAAAAATACAAGAAAACTACCTCCGATGCATAAAGTTTTGTAAAAACACTAATAAAACATACTAAAATCTATAGGAAAAGTGGTAAAATATTATTGTTATCAACTCACATGGACTTAGCTTCTAGCTCGTCATCGAGCTAAGAAAATGAAGAATAGAGAAGAGGTTTAAAAACATGAAAACTTACCTGAACTTACAGAACTTACTGACAACTTAGACTGACGAAATCCACTATACACCCGAATTGACATTTAGGTAGAACCCCGGTTTTCACCAAAAACTTAGCAACATCCCCGATTCATCCACAATCAAGAAGAGGGACCCCAGTTTTTCCATCGCTACTCCCTAAATCTACAGTGTGCAGTCTTTTCGAGGGAATATTGATCAAAGAACACATAGACTCAAACTTAATCAGAATCCTAGACAATTTCAGCCTACAATTGATTCCTACCTCTTCCTTATTCACTTTTAAAAGCTTGTTAGAGGCTGATTTTTTCCTACTTTTCTAGGGTATCATTTTATTTTTTCATCAGCCTCTGAGAATCGATTTTTCCCTACTTTTCTAAGGTATCATTTTATTTTTTTCGACCTCTTTATATATATTTTTTTATTTTCATTAAACACAAGCTTTTTTTTTAAGATTTTTATTAAAAAGAGAAGAGGGGAATCGTAGACTGAATTTTGTCAGGTTTAAAGAGGAATCTCATTCAATGTATACCAAACCCCAAGAAGAGAAAATTAAGTTCATTAAATGTTTGAGTAGCTATGGATTACTCGGATATCAAGTGATATGGTGCATTGGTTAGTTGATCCATTTAGGTTATCTCGTTCATCATTAACCATTGCATTGTGGTTGAAGTCCACATCTCAAACTTTCCCTAGGTGCCCATCGAGATAGTTAATCATATCCACAATCATGAATTGAAGTGGTATTCCATGTATTTGAACACATAAGATATATGGTTCAACTGGAGTCCACATTTTCCATTTGATTCCATCTTTGCAAAGCCATCATCCAGTCATTAAAGGCCCATGGACCACAGAGGAGAGTTGATTGCATCAATTCCCCCAGATGAAAAAAAAGAATTGGAATCTTCTATGCTCAAGCATACGACCAGAAATTACTCCCAAACAGACCCCATATATGAGGAAAGGAGGTGATTATTTCCCTAGTATTATGCTTCCTGGGGATCAAAGGACGACCAATAAGAGAGAATTGGTTCGCATGAATCATTTCTGTACAAGCATCCTTGGTAATCGATTCAATGGAATCCGCCTCCCAAATTCATATCTTGAATTGCGCGATGATATAAATCTGCCGTGATTGAACTCGTTAAACAAAGGAGAAGATGAAGAAGATTTAAGTTTAAGATGTAAGACAAAATAATTTTGTGTTTGTCAAATCCCACATCTTTATACATAGACTTCATCAAGCAGTTACTCGCATTGTTTGGAATTGATAATCAATACGGAGATGACAACCGTCAAATAGAAACCCCTTCTACACGAACCCACTCCAGCGATTATTACGGATTTAATCGTTCCCATACAGGGAAATTGCGACATTCGGAAAATAAAATACCACTGTTGCAAAATCGCTTCAAAAGTCCCCATTTTACAACACCAAAATAAGTTTTTTAGAGGCAATCTTAAACATCTTATATTTTAGGACAGATGGAGTGTAATATTTCAAAATAATTTTTCTAATCATTTTAGACATAGTTATCTTAGACACTTAAAGAAACATTCTAATCAATATTATAATAATTCTTGAGTCTCTCCAAGATGACACCAAAATATTTAATGCTCTAACAAAATTGACCTCTCATGAAAAAAAAATTGAATGACAAATCAAAGCATTTCAATATTGCACAACATTTAAATTTTACACATCATTTTTTTAGAATGTTTCTTTTCCTTTATTTATTTTCATAATCCCTAATCTTCAAAACTCTTAAATCAAACACATAATTCTCTTAATGAAAGATGTAATTCTCTTTCTATTTTCTTCTTCTTACGTTTATGCTCAAACAGTTATGACGATAAAATACAAGCTTGTGATGAAATAAGAAGAGATAGTGCATGAACATTCAGCCTGGAAAAGCCAGTTAGATACTTTTTCTTTTTTGAAAGCGCAAAATAGCACTATATCTCTATAGCAAACTAACTAATGTGACTATACTTTTTACTCTTAAAAAATTTATAAAAGTGATAAAGATTTTGCTGTGGAAAGAAATAGTAATATTTTATTTAATTAAAGTTTACAATTCGAAGATATTACATTTATTTTTATTTTTTTGGTCAACCGAATATTACATGAAAAAAGGCCAATGTTTACAGAAATGTAAGGCAACATAGAAAATATAGCAAATTAGGAACAAAGTAAAACAGTGGGAGCAAACACAGAAACAGTGGACATAGACAACACACAGACCGAGTCTGTAATGAATTAAGGAGGGGTTAGTGGGAGATAGATTTTGGAAGAGTTGGTTGATTTTAAAAGTTGATAGATTTCTTAAATTTGTAGAGATTTTGTTAAATTCGAAAAGAGTTTTGTGTACTAGAAAAAAATCAATAAAATATTTTATTTATATGAATTTTGAGAATCCAAGGTGTATATGAAGTATTTTAAAAGTTGTATTTAATGAGTTAATTTGTTGAGAATTCATGTCCCAATAACACCACATTTTAAAAGAATTATAGAATCAACGAAAAACCAAACATTTTGAATAACAATAGATTTTGCGTAGACATTTAAAATCATCAAACCAATAACAATAGATTTTATGAAGAATATTATAATCCACAAACCAATAACAATGAAATCTAAAAATTTTAACATTCTTCTAAAATTCATCTACCAATAACCCCCCCCCCCCTAAGACAAATAAAAATGCAGACAACATTACTAGGAGTTAAACCTCAACTCGTCCTTCTCTAGAAGAGACAATAACCAAAGAGGAGGATCCAATGCAATAACTCCATCTATCTTCCATAGTAACACTACTATTTTTTATTAAATTTAGTAAAATTATCAGATGATTTGATATTATTGATAAATCAAAACATAATTTTTTTTTCAACAAATCAAAACAGAATTATAATCATATATGTTTCAATCTAAAAATTGAACACTAGTTTGGACTGGAAAATAAGTATTTGTGATGGACCATGTCCAAATGCACTCTGAGCATGTGCACAAAACCTAAATATGTAAAATGAACAATCAAATACAAAATATATACTTTATTTAATGTGCATTATACACTATCACCGTGTTTTGAGTATTGTTGTTCAAACAATTAACTATATAATGTATTAGATTCGGATATATTACTAAATTAGGTTTGTAGAAGAAAAAATATTATTATATTTTCATTTTTAGCTTTCTAGAAATTATTTTTATTTAATAAAATCTATCTAACTTTCATATTTTTGAGATATGACATCAATGTTATAGAAATTTTGCGAGAAAATTTTATATCCATTATGAGATAACAATTCTAACATTTTTTATATATTATCAATATAGTTAGCGTTTTTCATAATAACTTTAAGTATTTCGAGCTAAGAGTGTGTAGCACTATGATACTACCAATTACATAAATACATTAAATCAACAAAATATACAATAAAAATTAATATGCTCAAGTTTTAGTTAATGAATATGTCAGAATTAGTAAAAAAAATAGTTAAAAAAAAATTTGTGACATAATGCGAGTAAATTATCTAGTTTTTATAAAACATTTTAGCTTTGATGATATTTTTGTACTCCTCATAATTTTCAATTATTGTACCTATATATATATATATATATATATATATATATATATATAAAAGAAGTCACTTTATGACGTGGCGATCTCACAAAAGTTGTTAGTGATGTGTCGCAATTTTGCAGCTCGTGTCAATTGTATTTTTAATTTTTAAAAAAAATTCTGCTTATGTATCGTGTTACTAATGGTTTGGACTCATTTTCCGCTTGAAAAAAGGAATTCCCTTTTATAAATTAGTAAATCAACCCTACTGATAATTACAAAATATTTTGAAAAAAACGGTGGTGTTTATCTACATGTTGTGTCCAACCGATACTGAAGTAATGGAAATGGATTTTTTTCTATTTTTTATTTTTACTAAAATTTCTCGCACCCTTTATTTATTTATTTTCTTGTCATTCAATAAGCATAACTAATTAGATCAGATATTGAAATTATGAAGAAAATCAAGCATAATATGTTAGATGTGAATCTATCGTTTAGTGAATTTTGCTATATATATATATATATATATCTAATTTTTTTCTCTTTTCAAAAGACATATGTTACGTATCAAGGCTGGGATTTTTTTACTGCAAATGTCATTTTATTAACTCATAATATCATTTGTTACAAAAGGAATTAGAAAGTGTGGACAATAATGAAACAAAGACCAAGGATTAGTATCTTGAATCGAATATTTAGCCAATTGATCGGCACAGGTGTTTGGTTCTCTAGCGCTAAAAGTGTACTTGAGCTCTTCGAACCAAGATGACCACTCCGCAATCCCCTCTAGATAGTGCAGAAGTATCAAATTATCCAGCTTATCTTTTAGCAGTTTGTAGAGATTAAGATTATCCCCACAGAACTCGACCCTTCGGTATCCCAGACCCCAAGCTGCCTGAGTGGCCCAAAGAAGTGTTGTGAGTTCAGCTTCCTTTACAGTACACCGGCTTTGGTATTACCCATTCCAAAGTGAAGTACATGACCTCTGCTATCGCGAATAATCCAGCCCAAAGTCGAAGGTGTGTTACCGTCCCGATGAGATGCATCATAATTGCACTAAACCCATCCAACACGAGGAGGATGCCATTTCTCTCGCTTTCTTTCAACCCCGAGTAGTCAGTAGCAGATCTAGGCTGACTTCCTTAGCTTGTTTCATCCACTCATTGAAGTCATTCATTGTTCTATTTGCAGCCTCCAAGTTGGAGCGCAAGCATCTATTATATAGCAGATCATTCTGAGTCTTCCATAACTGCCATAACAAGTGGCATGCCAGTGATCTTCCCTGATTCATATTCGAAGAGTAGATATTATCCAGTAAAAGTGATCGGATCGGGTTCTCGTTGAGGTGAGGTGCATCCAAGCCGATCGTTCGCCAGATAGATATTGCATATGGGCATGTGAAGAAAAGATGTTCCGTAGTCTCCTCCACGGATGTGCACCGCATGCAGTGGGATCAACAGGGACATGTCGCCGTATCAGATTTGTAGTTGTGGGTAATATGTTTGAACATATCTTCCATAGAAAGTGCTTAAGTTTCGGGGGAATCCCCAATCTCCACAATGCTAGGCTAACCTCTGGTTGTGTCGCTAGAGGGGCTTGAATGTCCTATGCATCATTTAATGATTTCCAGAGGGAATAACCACACTTGACTGTATATTGGCCACCATTGGTATAATACCAAAAGAGAGAGTCCGGAGGCAGACGAGGAGAGAGATATAATTTTCGAATAATAGCATGATCACCTGGATCTATCAACCGCTTGAGAGCCATTTCATCCCAATCTTTAGTGTGGAGATTTATAAGAGCCTGCACTTTGGTAGCCGGATCAACGTGGGGTAACAGTTGCGCTGGGCGCGGAGGGTGTATAGGTAGCCAGCAATCTACACCCATATGTGTGTGTTTGCCATTGCCTATACGAATACAAGACCCGTGGCGGAGGAGTTGGCTCCCAAAAAATAAAGATCGCCATCCATACGAGGCGCCATGACAGGCATTAGCTTGTAGGAACTCACCATTCTTAAAGTAACGTTGTTTCAATACTTGAAATATTAGACTTTGTGGTCTTCGCAATATCTTCCAAACTTGATTGGCCAACAACGCTTGGTTAAACTCATGGAGATCACGAAACCCTAACCCACCACTTCTCTTTGATGTTGTGAGCTTCTTCCGTGAAACCCATGTCATCTTTCGTTTTTCTGGTGTTGTGCCCCACCAAAACCGACTTAACATACCATTTAATTCATCACATAGCTCCACCAGTAACTGGAAGCAGTTCATGAAATATATAGGCATCGCTAGAGCAACGCTTTTAATTAAGGTTTCCTTTCCTGCAACTGATAAGAAACGGTTTTGCCATCCTTGAATACGATGTTCCACCTTCTCCTTAATATGCTTAAACATCACCGTTTTTTTCGACCGAATTGTTCCGGTAATCCTACGTATTTACCGCCACCACCAATGTTAGGAATCTGGAGTATGTGTTGTACCAGAGTGCGTGTGTGCTCAAATACTTTCGTGCCAAAAGTAATAGTAGACTTCTCAAAACTAATGACATGTCCTAAAAGCTCCGCATATCGCTGGAAGATTGTGGATAGAGTCCTGCTGTTCCGAACATCCGCTTTAGCAAAGAACAAAGAATCATCTGCAAACAGAAGATGTGTGAGCATCGGACCACCGCGACTCAACCGGATCCATTGTAGATGGTCGTCTGTAGAGGCTTTATTGAGGAGGCAACTTAAGACATCCAAGCATAAGATGAATAGATAAGTTGATAATGGATCCCCCTTGACGGAGACCTCGTTGCGGTCTGAAATCCCCATAAGGACTACCGTTGGTGAGGAGTGAGAAAGAAACAGAGCGAACACATGACATGACCCAATGTATCCACTGATCACTAAAACCTTTCCGACACATGACGCCCTCCAAGAAATTCCATTCCAGTCGATCATAGGCCATATTGATATCGGTCTTTATAGTCATATACATGGTGTTATACGGCTGTCTGGACTTCAATGCATGAAACACCTCATGAGCCATGATAACATTGTCAGTAATATAACGTCAAGGTATAAAGGCCGCTTGGTTCTCATTCACAATATCAGTTAACAAAGGCTTGAGATGGTTAACGAATATCTTAGACACCACTTTATACAGAACTGTACATAAGCTGATGGGACGGAAATCTTTCATAGTTTGTGGACGGTTGATTTTGGGAATAAGGCAGATATTCGTATGGTTTAAGGTAGAATCAAACATACCAGTTCGGAAAAAAGATTGAATCTCCTTGAAAATGTTCGGCCCGATTATATCCCAACATTCTTTATAAAAACTGGCGGTGAACCCATCAAACCCAGGGGCTTTAAACGAGCCAATAGAAAATAGCGCAGAGCGAATTTCCTCCGTCATGACATCCTTTGTGAGCTCGCTATTCATCTCCGATATTACCACCGCGGAAAACATGAGAAGGTATCAGATGTTGATTCTGGATTAGTTGATGTAAATAAATTTGTGAAGTACCTCTCAGCTTCAGTAGCTATATCAACATCTCCATTTAACACTTGCCCCTCGTCATTTTTGACAAATGTAATGTGGTTTTTTGCTCAGCGATTTTTGGTAACGGCATGGAAGAATTGAGTGTTATGGTCTCCATATTTCAGCCAATTTGATCTACTTTTTTGAAACCAAAAAAGCTCCTCCGCTTTGTACGCTTGACCAAACTCTATACGAAGTTGTTTCAGTTTCTCAGGTGCCGTTTGTGGCTGTCGTGTCCATGCGTCTATTTGATTCCGAAGTTCCGCAATCCACTGCCTTGAATTTATATGCTGGGATTTTTATGCGGAATGTTATTGGGTTAAATGTTTTGAATCTAAGTTCTTTTATATTTTTTGGATATTGATGAATTTTTGACATTGTGGTTGTGAATCTTATACTATCTATTTTTTTCTTTTTTAAATGTTTTAAGTTATGACGACAATGACGATATAAATTAATACATAGAAATTTATTTGTTTCGGCGTGAAAATAATTCGATACATGAAAATGTACGGCGTGAAAATAATTCGATAGAAATTGATTTTGTCGCATGGTATCTTTGCCTTGTGAGTTTATGTGGGTTATGAAAGAATCATTTGCATACTAATTCTACCATATGTCTTTCTTTTTTATCTTTTGTTTGTTATCACATCAAACAATCAAACACTAAAAAAACCAAATTAAATTTTTTCTAAAAATCACAAAATAATAGAGTAAAATTAGGTTTACCAAAAAAAAGAATTGTAGAACGTACTATCTAATCTAATACCTACAATTAATTTCATGACTTAAGAAAATGACCATTCATAAAGTTACTATTGTAGCATCCCTATAAAAAGTTTTCAGAAAATAATATATTGTCAAAAACACATAATATTCTTCTAAGGATCACTTCTTATTGTCTAATATAGATTTTTCCCTCTTATGAATGATAAAGATGACATGTGATTGATATTTTCGGATGAAATTTTTTTTCTTTTTTTTGGTCACAAATTTTCGGATTAACTAAAAAATTAAGTTTTAATCAAAAGAATGGAGTGTCCATCTTTCACGAGAAAGACAAACCAAAATAAACTATATTTTGAATAAAACAAGAAAATTCGGCAACATGATATAGATTGGCTTATATGTTGTGATGAGTCTAAAAGTGATTTGGAGGCAAACTGGTTTTGTCTCTAGATAAAAAAAAAATGATTTTCTGCCAATTGAACAATAAAATATAAAGTAAATAATTTATTTTCTGTATTTTACACTGCATAAGTCTATGTACCATAAGATAGCTCAACTTGTTAATTGTAAATGGGCTTGAGACATTTATGTGCTTTGGAATTTAAAAGCTAGCCCAAAAAGCATGAATCACAACTTGAGTTAGTCTCGTCGTCTCCGTAGTTGTTTTTAAATTCGATGACGAGAAGTAAAGAAAGAGTTAGTTGCAACATCCTGAGTCGATGGTTGATGACCATTGGAAGATTCACGAGAAAGTTTATTGCAGCTTAGATTTCTTTTTTTTCTCTGTTATATCTTTTGCTTGAGTGTGTGAGAGATTGAGAAAAGAGACATAATTGTAATATCTTCGTCGTTGGAGTAGTGGATTCACTGGGACAAGCGATCCCGACGTGAGTAAGCTGTCGTCGGAGTGACGGTGGAGGATGAACTCGTAAATCTCTGTGTCGTTTACTGCTTTTACTTCTTCTACTCTACGTCAATTGATCTAAGTCTTCCGCAAATCAAATAACTTAAGAAGAAGAGACACGATTACAGAGATTCTTAACCAGATTAGGCAATCGATCTAGGGTGTAATCGGTAGAAGATTACAACAATTGGTATTAGAGTGTTGGTTGAAGCAAGAATATGCGATGTCATCGGCTAAGGTTGAGGTTGAAAAGTTTAATGGCTCCGGTGACTATATGCTATGGAAGGAGAAGCTTGAAGTGCATCTAGAGATTCTTGGTCTCTTTGAGGTACTAAGTACCAAGGTCAATTCCACAGGAACTCCGATCCTGAAGGAGAGTGAATCGAAAGAGAAGATTGATGCGGAGACTCTCATCAGTAAGCTAAGAAAGGCAAGGAGTACGGTTATTCTGAGTCTTGCGGATAATGTTCTCAGAAAGGTAATCAAACAGAAAACTGCAATCGGTATGCTTAAGGGTCTTGATGAACTCAATATGTCCAAGACTTTAACAAATAGGATTTATCTTAAACAGAAATTGTTAGGATCTGTGATGAATCTTGGTTTGTCAATCGAAAGAAACGTTGATGAGTTTCTCAAGATTATTGGAGATCTTTAAAATGTTGAGATTGAAGTGTCTGATGAGGATTAAGCAATCATGTTGCTGATGGCTTTACTCGACAATTCGAGGGTTTTAAGGACACCTTGAGATACAGCAAGACTTCATTAACATTGGTTGAAGTGATCTCTGCTATTAAATCAAAAGAAATGGAAGCAGACTCATAAATGAAAGATTTTAAACCTATAGCAGAAGGTTTATTTGTCAAAGGGAAACCAACCTCAAATTGAAGCAAATCTGAATCAAAGAAACCATTCTCAGGTTCAAGCACTAATAAAGCTAAGCAAAAAAACAAAACAAAGAAGAAATTGTGTTGGCTTTGTGGAAAACAAGGACACTTCAAGTTGCAATGTCCAATGAGACGAGATGAATCTATAGGAAAGAGTAATCAGCGAGGAGAATCATCACAGGTCAATGGAGTAAATCAAAGAGTTGATGTGTTGTATGTTGAAGAATGTGTTGATGAGGCTTTAACTGTTACCGTAAATGAGTTAGAATCTAGGTGGACTGTTGATTCTGGGTGTTCTTATCACATGTGTTGGAAGAAGGATTGGTTCATTGACTTAGATGAGACTACTACAGGGCTGGTAAGGATGGCAAATGATACAATTTCACAGGTAAAAGGAATCGGGTCATTTAGGGTTGTAAATGAGGATGATTCTGTGGTTATTATGTCTCAGATTCGGTACATTCCTGGTATGAAGAGGAACTTGATTTCGGCAAGAACATTAGAACTCTTGGATGTATTTATGCCACAGAAGATGGTATTCTCAGTATTCGGAGAAAGGGAAGGGTTCTACTAAGGGCCAAACGTGTTAAAACACTATACTTTCTGGTGGAGAAATCTTCTGAGAGAAAAGCAGAGGCTTATGGGAATGCAGTGGCTGAAGATGAGACTTATCTATCTCATAGTAAGCTTGCACATATGAGTCAAAAGGGGTTGGATCTTCTAAACAAAAAAGGCTTGATGGATGGTAAAAAGGTATCTCAGATGGAGTTTTGAGAATACTGTGTTTTTGGGAAAGCTCATCGCTTAACGTTTGATAGAGGAAAACACATCTCAAAAGGTCTTCTTGACTACATTCACACTGATTTGTGGGGCTCACCGTATGTTCCTAAATCTCTTGGAGGATGTCAATATTTTCTAAGCATCATTGATGATCATAGCCGAAAGATATGGATTGGTTTTCTTAGAAGTAAAGATGAAGTCTTCTCCAAGTTCAATGAGTGGAGAATCATGGTGGAAAATCATATTGATAAGAAAGTTAAGAAGCTGAGAACTGACAACGATCTCGAGTTTTGCAATAATCTGTTTGACACAATGTGTAAAGAGAATGGGATAGTGAGGCACAAAACAATGGTATATACTCCTCAACAGAATGGAGTTGCAGAACGAATGAATCGAATGATCATGGAGAAAGTTCGTAGTATGCTCAGTGAATCGGGTTTGCTGAAGTCATTTTGGGCAGAGGCGGCTTCTACTGCGATTCACATCATCAATAAATCTCCTTCTATAGCTATTGCATGTGAGATTCCAGATGTAGTCTAGCATGGTAAGGATCCTAACTACTCATATTTGAAGCGATTTGGTTGTATGTCTTATGTTCATTCAGATGACGCAAAGCTAAATCCTAGAGTGAAAAGAGGTGATTTTTTTGGATATCCTGAAGGTATGAAGGGTTATAAGATTTGGTTGATTGATGAATAGAAGTGTGTAGTAAGTAGGAATGTGATCTTTATGGAAGACCATTTGTATAAAGGTGTTAAAGTTCAGTCTTCACAGCAAGAAAAATCAGAAACTATTAACAGGTTGGTGGAGCTTGAGAATGGCTTATAGCAGGGACAAGTCTCGGATTCTTCATGTAATGATAAACCAACCGAAGAAGATGCAGAAACTGATAGTGAAACTGATGAAGTGTTTGAGCAGGATGAGACACAAAGCTTTCCAAGTCTGGATGAGTACATGATAGCCAGTGACAGAGCTAGAAGAGAGACTCGGGTTTGGTTGAGATATTTGAATGGAACTCAGCTGGTGGAGCATGTCTTCATGGTCATAGAAGAAGGAACACCTGCAGAATAATATGATTACTCGGATGCTCAAAAGGATGAACATTGGGAGCAATGGGATGGTTCAGTGGGAGAATAGATGGTGTATCTTAAAAAGGCCAGAACTTTGGATTTTGTATCTGCTCCTATAAAACAGAAAACTATAGGATGTAAGTGGGTATACAAATTGAAAGAGGGAATACCGGGTGTTGAAGCTTCGCGATACAAAGCTCGGTTAGTGGTGAAGGGCTATACTCAAAGAGAGATCATAGATTATAACGAGATCTTTGCTCCAATTGTTAAGCATGTTTCAGTAAGAATGTTATTGGAGATTGTTGCTTATGAGAACATGGAGCTAGAGCAATTAGACGTTAAAACGGATTTCTTACATGGAGACTTAGAGGAGACTATTTACATGAGATAGCCCGAAGGTTTTGTTGTGAAAGGTAAGAAGGATTGGGTTTGTTTACTCAAGAAGTTCATTTATGGATTAAAACAAAGTCTAAGACAATAGAACCAGAAATTTAATCAATTCATGAAAGGGATTCAGTTCACAAGAAGCAATCAGGATAGTTGTGTGTATGTGAAAAAATGTGATGATGGTTCATACATCTATCTTCTTCTTTATGTTGACGACATGTTGGTTGCGTGAAGGAATAAGCATGAGATCAATCTTCTCAATAAACAATTGAACGAAGTCTTTGAGATGAAAGACCTTGGTTGTGACAAGAAGATGCTAGCTATGGAGATAAGTAGAAACAGGTCAGAGTTCAAGCTTGAGCTATCCCAACATAGCTATGTTGAGAAGATACTCAAATTGTTTCAACAAGATCAAGCAAGGTCTGTACAGACCCCTCTTGGTGATGAGTTTAAATTGAAATCTGAAACAGAAAGTGAGTTGAAGAAGCAGAAAAGTTTCTTGTGTATAGTTCCTTATGTGAATGCCATTGGTAGTATAATGTACACAATGATCGGAACAAGACTAGACATTGCTTATTCACTAGGAGTTGTTAGTAGATTCATGGCAAAGCCTCTTAAGGTCCATTGGCTTGTTGTTAAGTGGATATTGAAGTACCTAAAGGAAAAGTTGACACTAAGCTATTTTCAGAAAGGAGAAGACTTAACGCTTTGTGGTTACTATGATTCTGACTTTGCCATAGATTTAGACAAGAGAAGATCAGTCACAGGATTTGTGTTTACTCTTGGAGGTACTTTTATCTGCTGGAAGTCGGGTCTATAGTCGGTTGTGGCACTCTCGACTACTGAAGCAGAGTATATCTCGCTAACAGAGACTGTGAAAGAGGCTGCTTGGCTGAGAGGTTTGCTTGGTGAGTTCAATTATAATCAGGAGCAGGTGGAGATATATTGTGATTCGCAAAGTGCAATAGCGTTATCGAACAACAATTTCCACCATGGTCGGGCTAAGCATATGGATGCAAAGTTCCATCATGTCCGAGAGAAGATAGAAGAAGGTTGGGTGAAAGGAGTAAAGATTTCAACGCTTGTCAATCCAGCGGATATTCTTACTAAGTTAATTCTTGTGAACAAAATGACTGAAGCTTTGAAGAAGCTTCATGTGTGTTTTGGGTAGTTGTGGAGGAAGATCTAGGATTGTAGGAGGAGCTATAACGAAGAAGAAAGGAAGAGTCGTTGTATGTGTTACAACAGTTAATTACGTTTGTCTTAGGTTCAATTGGTGGAGAATCGTTAATTGTAAATGGGCTTGAGACATTCATGGGCTTTGGAATTAAAAAGCTAGCCCAAGAAGCTGTTAATGAAACGATGTAGTTTCGCGAATCACAGATTGAGCTAAGTCTCGTCGTCTCCGTAATTTTTTTTAAAGTCGGTGACAAGAAGTAAAGAAAGAGTTAGTTGCAATGGCCTGAGTCAATGGTTGATGACCATTGGAAGATTCAAGAGAGAGCTTGTTGTAGCTTAGATTTCTTTTGTTTTCCCTCTGTTGTATCTTTTGCTTGAGTGTGTGAGAGATTGAGAGAAGAGACTTAGTTTGTAATTTCTTCTTCGTTGGAGTAGTGGATTCACCAGGAAAAGCGATCTCGACGTGAGTAAATTGCCGTCAGAGTGACGGTGGAGGCTGAACACGTAAACCTTTGGGTCGTTTACTGCTTTTACTTCTTCTTCTCTATGTCTATTGATCTAAGTCTTCCGCAAATCAAATATCAAGAAGAAGAGAGACGATTACAGAGGTTCTTAACCAGATTAGGCAATCGATCTAGGGTGCAATCGATCTAGGGTGTAATCGACAGAAGATTACAACACAACTCAATTAAAATTTTAAGCGAATTGATTATAACATAAACGAATATTTGTTGTGGTTTTGTTATATACATATACACATACGGAGGATGATCATTGTAATTGAAGAATCCTAATAATCTTTGACTCTTGTGGCGAGTGGTAACACAATGTGCTTTGTTTTTCACCTTAATTAAAAACATGGGTGCTTTTTCGAATTATAAATTAATGGAGGTATAAGATATATTTCCTTCGATCAAGACTAAGTTTTATATGGTAGTGTCATAGTATTGAATTGAATGCATGACCACTCTCAATACCAGTTTTACTCAAGATCTGGTTTGAAGATTTTAATCACCGACGAAGAGGGGAGACCTCAGAGCACAACAAATAATGTGGTGTACAAAGAGTTTTTCAAAACATTTGATGATCATGTGTGATGATTATGTTGCTTTGAATGATGTTCTTGGTATTACTCCTCTTCTTTATGTTATATATGGTTGATCAATTTTTAATAAATAGTTAGAATCCATTTGCTCTTACAGAACATTATCATTAAAAATCTATATACTAACTTTACCATGATTTTCTTATTGTTTTTTGCGAGGTGACTTGGTCCGTAGAGAGGATCAGAATGAGACATGACTGATACGTTGGCTCCGAATTGTTTGCTTTGGTTTTTGAGTTTCTATGCTAAACAAATCAAAACAATGTTTATAATTTTCTCCCCGGTCTTTGTTGAAACTTATTTGGGCCTCCGTGAGACCGATTTTTTACGGTATACTCATTGGTTGCTAATAGACTAAACGAGATTTTATTTGACCTAACGCAAAAAACAATCAAAACTATAGTCTGCGTCTCTCTTCTGCTTCTGGTACATAGCCAATGAAAAATATACAAAACAAAACAATATTAAAATTGCTTATTCTTAAAAAAAATTGATGAAAACTATCTCTGCGTTTGTGCTACACGGTTAACACCTAGTTAAGATTCAGGCTCCGAATAGAGAAAGCGTATCGAGCGGAGCGGATCAAGTGGATAAGGCGGATTAAGCATATCAAAAGCGGATCGAGCAGATATGACGGTACAAATGCGGATGATGTGGTTCTAACAGTTTTGAACGTGTGCTTGAATGATAAAAGCAGACTAAATAAAGCGGATCAGATATTTATATAGTTATAAATGTTAATTATATATAAAATCTTTAACAACAAACTTTACGTATTAAAAAAAATTATATTGAAATAAAATTTGTTAAATTTGGTTAAAAGCTTTTTAAACATAATTTTCTCTAATTTAATTTACTAGTTTTTCTAAAGTTGACATGTCATAAATTTAATTTAGTGTAAAAGTATTCAAAATTGTTTAATATTTAATTAAAAAAATAATAGCATGAAATGTTAAGAAATCTAACAAATAAATTATTTTCTGATAACTCCATAAAAATATTTATTTTTTAAAAGAATAGTTTAAATGAGTTTCAAAGTAATGACAGTTAAACTGGTCAAATTTTTGTGTATTGTACTTTAACAATATGCATTGTTTGAATAATATGGAAAGTAAAATAAATACACTATTATTATAAATTATATTAACTAAAATTGTTATAATACTTTTAAATAATTAAAAAATAAAATTATTATATAAATTAGTTTTGAAATCAATTTTAGGGGAAAACGGCCGATCCATACCTGTACTTAGCCCATATTGCCTTTTTCGTATGTAAAATTTTTCACTGTGCTATATCATACCCGAACAAATAATTATTTGAATTGTTGTTCCCTTCTCATTAAAAACGGCTTATTCAGACATGAAACCGACACGCTGGCAATTAAAAAAACTGCTGAACCGGTAACTGCAGACGTGGATGCGTTTAAATAAAACGACGTCGTATTGAATTATTACAAATAAAAGCAAAAGTTTCCTCACGAAGATTCGAACTCAACACCCTCAGAATTTTCACAAGCCCTCCACCATTCGCATCACATGAGTATTTTGACAATATATAAAGAGATTTGCTATATATCTGTTTAATTTTTTCTATTTCTCTTTTCTCTTTCACCAAGCACTCCTGCTCGAGCTCTCTCAGCTAGTGCCAATGTCCCCGACCAAAGTCTTTTACCACCACCTCTACTCCTTTGGAAGAATGGAACTTGAGATCTATAAAACCAAACTCTTCTCCTCTGCTATAGTAACCTCCTTCATAGAAATTATCCTTCTTGTGAAATTCATCGCCGCCAAATCGCTGAAATTTCAATTTTCCGTCGTCGTATCACTGAAATTACCCTTCCTCCTTTCGAAGTTTCTCTTTTGTGGCTCCGTCGTCTCAAAGCCGTTGACTCTCGCGGCAAAGAACGGGCTTCTCGCGACGGAGCAAGACGACTCGTCTTTCTTTAGATTTGATAAAACACCCGCTTCCTCTTCGAAAACTTCAAACCGATCTTGATCTGGAAACTCCCTCTTACCTTCGTTTATAATCCAAAACCCACAAATCATCATTGTTTCTCTCATTTCTCTCTCTCTTTCTTTGGCTCTGTTGAAAAGAGAATATGTTGTCAAGGAAGAAGAATAATCTCAAAACATTCTTCTCAAAACAACACAATTAGATATAACTAATCTGTTTACACAAATTGTCAAATTTTCAACTGAGAGAGTTGGTAGAATGAATGTGAAAGATCCCATTGATTGCTAGTGCGAATCCCCATTAGGGAAACTTTTTTTTACATTTAAAAAAAAATTAAAACGACGTCGTTTTGCTTAACGCATCCACATCAGTGGCATACTGGCTAAACAACTTTTAAAACTGCCACGTGTCAGTTTCAGGTTTGAATAAGCCATTTTTAATGAGATAGGAACAACAATTCAATTAATTATTTGTTCGGGCATGATCCAACATAGTGAAAAATTTTGGATACGAAAAAGGCAATACGGGCTAAGTACAGGTATGAATCGGCCGTTTCCCCTCAATTTTAGTATAAAGTGTTAGTATGTTGTAATTTTAATAATATGTCTAATTTACATAAATTTGATGAAAAATTATACTATAAAAAACATACATACAACATGTGATAGGGTGGAACACTACATTGCTTGGGTCGATCAAGAACCACTAGGCGGTTAAATTTTTTGTTTATGCACAGTTATCGAGAGTGGTTCACCCACTTCTTTTTTATTTTTTAATAAAATACGGTTGTTATTATGAACTAGGTCTTTGATCCGCGCTACGCGTGGATTTATATGTTTCAAATGCATTTTTTGTTTTGTAATTATTTTATATAGTTCGCCAGTGTGAGTTTGCACTTTAATCTTCAAAATTTTGGTGTGATATTTTATTTGAACTTCATTTTCTTCCATTTTTTCATTTGCAGTTATAACTTATTTCATATGTACAAACATATGTTTCGGTCTAATATTCTCCATTGATGGTAAAATATACTTCATAATTGAACTATTATCATATTAGAAATAATTAATTTATTTTATTTAAAATAAAATTTAAAGTACATCCATTTTATATAAAGTTACTAAAAATTTGAAGGGAAAACAATTGTAAGTGAGATTTTAGCGCACTTATTCATTCGTAAGAGCAGAGATCGATGTTTAAAACATTTTAAGTATTTTTAGTAATACCAATATATAATTATACTAATTGAAAGGAAGAGTAAGATTTTTTCATTTGCAAAAATCTCCTCGAGGCTTGAAAGTTTATTAGCTTGATAGTAGAGTTTTAAATTTTTAATATTATGAGTAATGTAGTAAGCAACATAAATAGATATTTCAGTGTCGTTTTTGTTGATGAGGAAGATGATATTATTTTTTGATTCTCTTGCATAAAATAGAAAGAAAAAATAGTTTGTATATATGAGGTTTCGGGGTAAGATTATGATATTATTGGTGAAGCTTTATTGTCAGATAATAAAACTATGTAAAACTATATTCAGAAAATACCATAAATATTATCCTTTTAAACCCGATACGGTAACTTTATCGAACATGCGGTGATTCGTAATGATATGAAAAAGACATACTAGTGATTATAGCTAAACAGAAATGTAAATAAATTTAATTTCAAGGTGAGAGGGTTGGGAAAATCTTTTAAGGGTAGTCAACAAAAATTAAATGTTTTATAAAAGGATATTTCATAAGTTTTGTGATAACCAAAATAGATATTGTAAATTTATTTAATGAAAATTCCATAAGAAAATTTAGTTTCATATAATATTTTCCTTGTAATGCATTTTAAAGATAAAGATGTATTAAAAGGGAATAATATAAATTTCTAATTACACATTAAAAGAGTGTAATTGTATATTAATAAAATGTATTTGTGTATTTTGTAAATATGTAATACATATAACCAAGTGTATTACCAAATAATTTTTTTATGTTTAAAGAATAAATTTATAAATTCATTCACTTTCGAATATTTCAAAATAGAGCTTAGTGGAATTATTGTTGTTAGTATGGATTTAAAAGCAAAATTACATCGAAAATATTCATTTGAAAATATTTTAGTAAATTCTTTTTCAATATCAACTTAAAAAATATATATAAAATTATAGATAAAGTGAAAATTTTAAATAAATATAAATATTACAAAATATCATGTTATTTCAGCAAAAGTTAACGTGCGGGTCCAAATCTTAATAACTTAAAAAATACTTAAGTGACTAATTTTTCTAAATAAAATTCCAAAAAAAACGTGATAGATAGAAAAAAAAATCTAATATTCCTCGTTTAAAATTTTAGGTTTTGGTTTGATAGAAGATTTACCATAGTTTGTTACCATAATTTTATGGCCCATTATAATAGATGCACAAAAAACAATTAACTAATTTTTAATTCTTAAAAAAAATACCCTCAATCTTTTTTTTGTTCATAAAAGAGGTACTTTTGTAAAATACCCCTAATTTTTTTTTTTTTGCTATTCCCACAAATTTAAATATATTTTTGGTATGTACATTCTCCAAATTGAACCTAATTTTATTTTATGTGTGCTAATTTAGCCTAATTTTAGTTGAAGAAACTTACATTTTAAAACATAATTAAAACCAGAACATATATTTTTCAATAATTAAAACGTAAGTTTAAAACAAAAACCATTTTACAGAATCCATATAATTTTCATTTTTTTCCTTAGATTTATGTCGCTAATTAAGTAATTAGTAATTTATTTACTCATTGTCTCCTTGAAAAGTCTCTATCTCGACCTCTCTTAATTTGCTTAATATATCTCTATCAATGGTTGTTGTTTATCGACTCACAACATTATTACATCCCTTTCTTTCAGGAAAGAAGACCTTTCATGTCTTACTACATGTTCAAATTTGAAGCACTCCATAACCTAAACCAATTTACTTTTTTTGGCTTATTGCTACATCAAACTATAAAGTAGAGAGAAGGAATTTTCTTGTGCTAATTGATTTTTCGGTTAAACCGGTAACGGATTATATTGTATCTAATGGATGGACTGTGAGAGATTATGGAGAAAGGTGATGGAGTATTCGAACCAAAGGCTAAGAAGCAACATAAAGAGAAGAGAAACTAAAATTGGTTTGTTTGGTTGGCTTTTAGAAGTTAAAACATTGTGATTCATGCAATTTATATTTCTGAGTGAAGTTTTATTATACGAATTTAAAAAATCATAAAAAAACATTGAAAAACATAAGTTATGACCGGGCATGAACCAGAGCTGAAGTCTGAACAGGAGATGGAACAGGAGGTGTGGTTTGAGTCTCTTACTGGTCATCGACTCTCATCGTTTGTTTGTGGTGTTCCTAGCATCCTTTATTTTTCTTGCTGAAAGGGTTTATAGTGTTTGTTAAAATCTCAATAATACACTATATGATGGACCCATAAACACGTCATGGTTACAAATCTTTTAGTTACAATGTCAGGTTGATTCCATAGTAACTCGAGCGTATTAGAGCATGATTAGTTAGTGGTAAGAACCCTCTAAAGGGTTCTTAGCTAATATTTAATTATTAAATTTAGATTAAGAGATTTAGTTAGAGTTTAATGGATTTTGGGTTATTATTGGTAGAATCCCTAATGGAGTTCTTAAAAAAACAAATTTAAATTGTTTTGTAATTAAAATTTTTTAAATAATTATATTAAACATACTTGAAACAAAATCATTTGACACATTTATAATAAACCCTAAAACATTTTAATCTTAATCTTTATATTGATTGTGTCCAAATTTTTGCCATATATGCTCGACCAGATGAGCTTGTAATTGCTGATGCGCTTGTTTATCACGAATTTTAGTTCAAACATCCATCATATTTGCGAGATTTGTAGGCATATATGTAGAATACGTGAGATCTACCTGTGAACTCTCGTTTTCTTTTCCTGGTAGAAATTCTGAAACATCAAATTGGGTGTATTGATCTCGTTCGTCTTCTACTATCATATTATGGAGTATGATACATGCTCTAATAATCTTTCCTATTTTGACTTTATCCCAAAAAAGAGCTGGATTTTTAATACTAACGAATCGAGCTTGCAAGACTCCAAAAGCACACTCGACATCTTTTCGGGTAGCTTCTTGATTTGTAGCAAATAAAGCCGCTTTTGGGCCTTCCGGATGTGGAATAGATTGGATAAAAGTTGCTCATTTCGGATAAATACCATCCGTGAGATAGTAAGCCAAATGGTACTCCCGTTCGTTGATCGAGAAATTCACTTGCGGAGCTTGACCTCTAATTATATCATCAAATATGGGTGAACGATCAAGAACATTGATATCGTTTAAAGTATTTGGAGGTCCATAAAATGTGTGTCATATCCAGAGATCGTTTGAAGCTACTGCCTCTAAAACGATTGTCGGTTTCCCTGAACCACGTGAATATTGCCCTTTCCAAGCGGTGGGACAATTCTTCCACTCCCAATGCATACAACCGATGCTTCCAATCATCCCGAGAAAACCACGTTGCTCTCCAATATGAAGTAGTCGTTCAAGATCCGTCGGTGTTGGTCTTCTTAGGTACTCATCACCGAACAAAAAAATGATTCCTTCGACGAAATTTTCCAAACATTGACGAGCAGTAGTTTCACCTATGCAGATGTATTCGTCAACCGCATCAGCCGCAATACCATATGCCAAGAGACGAATTGTTGTTGTACACTTCTGAAGCGGGGATAGACCTTGCCTTCTGAGAGCATCCGTCTTTTGTTTAAAATAGTTAACTTCATTAGAGATTCAATCAATAATATGCGTGAACAATGGCTTGTTCATTCGAAAACGTCGTCGCAAAAAATGTGGCGGATAAGTTGGCTCCTCACTAAAATAGTCATTCCATAAACGTAAATGTCCTTCTTCACGATTTCTTTCGATGAAAACTCGTTTTTTCCTAGACTCTCTTGTCTCTTCATGATCCCCAAAATTAATGAAAAGATTGGCAAACTTTTGATCGAATAATTGATCAAAATGTTCATCAAAATATTCATCAAAATTGTCATCGTTTGAGGTATCATTAAAATTTTGTGAAGAAGAAGCCATATTCTCTGAAAGATTCAAATATGAAGTGAAAAGAAGAATGCTAGATGAGTAGAAAAGAAGAATGAGATAAGAGTTGGAAAATTATTCAATTCATTATACGATTGAATGTTTTTATAAAGATTGAAAGGAGAAGAGAACAAAACAATAAAGTTTCTTGTGAGTTTTCATTGTTTGATTCTAAACACAAAAACAACAACCACAACAAAACAAAACTTCTGAAACATAAACTTATTTTTTATGTCGATACACACAAGAGAAAACAACCAAAAGACAAAGTCAGAAACATAAACTAGAAGACATTTGTTCAAGCATTCACATGTGACCCTTACCCTTGGAGGATTCTCCCTCTTCTTGCTTGATTCTGGCCTTCAAACCCTTGAACTTCTCATCTCTCAGCTTATGTTCTTCCTCTTGCATCCTTCTCATGAGCTTTTTGAACTCAGGTTCAATGTGCTCTTCTGGAACCTCCACCCTAATAAAGTAGCACATCTTCCTCATGTATTCTTTTTCTGATAACTCCACCACATCTTCTTCTTCTTCATTTGATATCTCCATCATTTCAGGTTCATCTTCTTCTTGTGGGGGAGGTGGGGGATGTAGTTTGATTCCTCTTGCTGGGAGGCCACAAACTTTCACTTTCCTTGCTTCCATTTCTGAAACAGATGCCAAGAGAAATGTTATTGTGGTTCTGAGATTTGTAATACAACTTATGAGATTACAAAAATGTTAAGATGGTTCTGAGATTTTAAATTGACCTTGTGGCTTCTCTGTTATTGCTAATGCCTTTTGCGGTGATTGTGTGTGTGTTGTGTTATCTCTGTGATGCCAAAAAAACACAAAGTTAATAACAAGAAATTACAAAAGGCTCGTAGACTTCATATAAGTTATATTATACAACAAAAGACATGTTACGAAGCTAAGTTCTATTTAATAGATTACACAACATCTTATACTATTGTAGCAAGCATTATTATACAGCTAAGACGGTCTTACGATAACTTAAACTATAACGGATTACATTGTCAACATCTCAGTAATAAGCTTATTCTTCAGAGCCACTTCTAATTCACTAAGTGGCTCTGTTTTTGCAAGCAAATTGTCAACCAGTTTGTTCTTGCAAAGCTTCCCCTTCAAAGGAAAGTCATTTTGCTTTATCTCCCACATTTTCTGAAACTCCAACAGATCCTTGCCTTCTTCTCCCAAAGATCTTTTACCCTTGCCCTTTGTTGCCTTAACACCAGGAGGCCTAGCCATTGATTCATCCTCTCCATTGATACTTGGCTTAATGTTGATGATTGAAAAGATTGGTCTTCTCCCACCTTCCTTCTCTTTGAACTTCTACTGACTTTATTAGTACCATAAGATCCACACCATTTCTGATCATTCCTAAGCTCCCTCCATGCATGCTCTAGTGTGAACCGAACCTTGTAGTCATTGAAGTATATTTCATGAGCAGCCTTCAATACATCATCTTCATTCTGTCCACTGGTCCTCTGTTTTGTTGCAGCCTCAAATGATCCCACAAACTTGCAGACACCTTCATTAATCTTCCCCCACCTTTGCTAACAGTGGCTTGGCTCTCTCTTTGGCAGACCAGACACAGTTGGACTTGCTGAATAATATGATGCAATCCTCTTCCAGAAAGCTCCTGCTTTTTGTTCATTCCCAATAACTGGATTCTTAGAGGTGTTCAACCATGCACTGATGAGGACCAGGTCCTGTTTCGCTGACCACTTGCACCTTTGCTTACGGTTCTCACCAGTTTGTGGAGGTGAAGCGGATACTACAAGTTCTGGTGCAGGTGAAGAACTCATGAACTGAGTTGAGTATTCATTGTTAGGGAGTTGACTGGCTAAGAGATCAAAAAAGGAAGAAGGCTGACTTTGAGAATCCATACAGAGAAGAAGGAGGTGTGAAGATGAAAAGAAACAGAAGAAGAAGGTGTTTAGATGAAAAGAAACAGAAGAAGATGGTGTTTACATGAAAAGAAACAGAAGAGGAAGGTGTTTAGATGACTCGCATCTACTAAAGCTGAGTTTAAGCAACTTTAATAGATGGAAAGATATGAGTTTAGTTAGATGTTTTAAGTGTTTTTTAGATTTGGGTTAGATATTTTTTAAAATTTCCAGTAACTGTTTTAGATTTGTTTGGTTTATTGCATTAAATCTTTAAGATCTTTGACAGCCTAAAGTACCCTGACTTGACTTGTAACTAACAACTTTAATAAAAACTTCAAACCAAACAAGAGTAGGCATATGTAATCATGCAGAACAAGAACAAGAACAAGAATCAAACTCAACCAGTATTGCCACAGAAGCAGAATTTAAACTGTGTTTAAGAAGGTTTCATAGCCGAAAGTAGATCAAGTTTTAATGTTAGTTTTATTTTCTTGTACTATTAGATATGTTTTAGATAAGTGTTGCATATTGGATTTCACTATTTCAGAATTTAAACTTCACCTAAATCTATATTGATCTGACTTCCATCTAACAACCAATACTAGTTAACTATAACTAATAAATGACATCATTTAACACTAACCTCAAGAATGTTGTCCAACTACTGAGGTGAGAAGTCTCTGAGAGCACCAAGCAATTCCCTGCAATGGCAATAGAACTATATTAGAATCTACTACCATTGATTTACAAAGACAGAGAGTATATGACAAACCTACACTACACAAGATTGAAAGTCAAAACTTAAACAACATAATCATCAAATGCCCTATGATCTATGCCACATATTGACTAACAAAACAGAAGCATCAACCAAAAGACAATTGTCTTTAACAAAAGATTCGAAAGAATATGTAACGTGAGCAATCAAACTCAATTAACAATCAATATCAAAAGCTAGTTGATTGTGTTCTATCCCCTAAACTATCTAGATAGCTGCTGATTTTGTTCTATTACAACAACATCAAAAGCTATCAAATCACAACCGTGAATCTAATACTAAGTCCAGACAACAACATCTACATAACAACCGTAAATCTATGTCTATGTCTACATAACTCTATGTCTATGTCTAATTATATGTCTACGTCTTTGTATATCTCTCAAACATCAAACAACATCCATATGTATATGACAACATAAAAAACTTACCAGATACAAATTTTGTTGGATGAATCTTCATGTGGCTCCCTCTATGATTCAGTAGCAGACAGTTGAGAACCTGAAAAGAGGCACAAAAGAGAATCATGTCCTACATAGATGCATGTCCTATACACGATCAAATTTGGGGGTTTAATGCCTTTCAGATGCCAATTAGGGGTTCAATCACTGGGTCTAAACAATATAAACAATGACAGAAGACAATAGAGGAAGAGGAAGAACAAACCTTCGAAGATGTGGTGCTGTCGAGATTTTCTTCGCCGACTAAGCAACCAGGTGAAGAGAGGCGAGGAAGATAGTATGGTCAGAGGAAGGAGCGGTTTGGGTGGCGGAGAGAGAGCAAGAGAGACAGAGAGAGCAACACAGACGGAGAGAGAGGAAGAGAGACAGAGAGAGAGCAACAAAGACGGAGAGGGATCAAGAGAGACGGATAGACAGCAAGATCTTCCGGAGAGAGGGCAACAGAGACGGATAAGAAGCAAGACAGAGGAGGAGAGACAGAGAGAGAGAGAGAGAGAGAGAGAGAGAGAGAGAGAGAGAGAGAGAGAGAGAGAGGCGGAGAGAGAGCAAGAGACGGTTCTTCCCTTAGGGTTCGAAGAACCGTCTCTTCCATTTTTCTTTTTCTTTTTTTTTTAATTAAAAAATGGGCTTAGAACCTTGCTGAGAGGCCCCAATGTTTTTGATCTTATGGTTGAATTAGTAGAGAATACAATATAATAAAACTCTCAATACACAAAGCATAAACTATAGATTATTAAGTTCCTTTAGAAGTTACAAAGAATTTATTTATGGGTTCCCTCATACGCTCTTACGTGGTACTTAATAGACTGCTACCACTATAAGCAGTGATAGTTTCATCAAGGACTCAGGAATTGAAGCTATTAGCTTGGGTCACCAGAGCAGGAAAACTATTGGTCTTTCTCTAAAGATCTTACAACCTCTACTAAAGTCATGCTTACCTATATGAATCATTCATGTACTTGAAGAGCTTACAAAGGAGGTCAAACAACTCCACTGTGAATCATTAAACGAATAAATCTACACATCATGTCCAAAGCAGAACCTGCATACATAAACAGATGCAAGTCAGTGTCATACCGAAACGACATGAATTTATGTAGACTCTCACTATGTGCAATCTAAAACAAACAAACTTACAAAGGATTTTGGTCCAAAAACCCAACGCATCTCATGCTCCTAGTGGTCTTCCCAATACGCTATCCGTATCCAATAATGCAGTACATATTGTGGTTCATACAACTGTGGTACAAAAACGAATCATTCATGAACTTGTAGCGCAACTTTGAATGAAGATCTCCTTAAATCGTTTTCTTTGTTTCCATGTCAGCCTCTAACATATTTCTTTCTTTCTCTCAACGCTTTGATCTTTGTGTTTGAAACTTGTAATATTGTCCAGAAAGATATGATTCTTATATTTCATGATAAGCTTGTACTCATAATTAAAGCAAAAATTTTTGTATGTAATATGATTCTTACAGGTTCATAGTTAACATTTCTCATGATCTTTATTAGTTCAATTTTAGCAGCGATTTTATATTATTGGTAATCTAAAAAGCTCAAACCTTTTGGCGAAACCGACTCCAAGTTTTCATAATTATGCTCGAAGAATCTGAAAACCATCAAACAAGGAACCACATAACCATGAATTGTATGGAAATAAAACCTAGAAGGTGATCTATAAAATAATAGAACTTGCACCTTTAGATTTCAAGAAATTGCGTATGAGGTCGGTGGGGGACGGAGATGGTGGGCTGGAGAAGTTGTTGTAAAGAAGATGATGTGACCATGAATCATTAGCCAGAGTAGGAGCCTCATATCACCACCTCCAAATGTTCAGGAACTACCAAAGAACAAAGAGATCGAGCTTACGAACGATTTCAAGAGTCATTAGCTTCCTCTAGCTCCGATAAAAATCACGAAATAAAGGACATCGGGAGACTTTCCGGTCAATATAACAAATTTCATGGCCATAGCTTTATCTTTTTCTGTGGATGTTGTAGATTTGTCTTAGATGTAAGATTCGAGGTAGGGATTTATATAGGAGGAGAGCTTAAACGAAACAATGAAGGAAGGAGTAAAGAACATAATTGAATGCTTAAGAGTGGATTGTGATAACGGCGAATTGCAGAGACTTGAAACGATGAAGACGAAGGAGAAGAATCAGGAGAAGATCAGCGACGAACATTATGTCCGGGAGAAATGGGTTTGAAATGGGCCAACTCGAATCTGACGTGGAAATTTGGGGAGTCATGATAGGTTGATTATATATAGGCGAATGTTGTATGGAACGACATGACATGGCTAAAGGTGAGCTTTTTCTAAGAAGCTGATGTGGCAGGTTGTGGGCTCAAAATTAACCTCTTTTGTTTAGTATAATGGCAATATATACGCGGACCGTACGCTTTGTCTTTGAACCGCTTTTGTGTCGTTGCCCCATTCAAAGCCTAAAAGTGAAAGCAAATCCGAATGGGGTCTAGCCGTCTATGTAAACGCTAAATAAGTTCATAAGCAAAAGAAAGAAGGACACTTTTTTTTCTTTTGGATTTGGTTCCATAAATCAGATGCATTGACATCGACGAGGAACAGAAGCACCCGGTGGCTTTCTCCTCTCCCTAAGCACTGCTTCCTTCACCATTGGCACTTTCTGCTTAACCTTCTTCCATATGTGATTCACCGCACCATCAGGTTGTATCGGTCCAATCCCATTGGGTTGACTATTATCATACACGAAAACTGTTTGAACCTTTGCCATTCTACTTCTGAATGTTTCTTTCTCTCTTTCAGAAAACCTTCTGAGATGATTAGCCAGCCACTTACGTGTTAGTGCATCATTTACGGAGACAAAAACAGAGAATTCAGAGTAATCGATAATTCCCTCAAAGGGAAGCTCTATGGTATCGCTGACAATCACAGGGATGCACAGGCTTTGAATGGCATCAAAGAGACGGCATGAAGTGGGAGTGTCACCGGCTGGATGCAAGCAGAACTCTGAGTTTCTCATTCCTCTTATTGATTGTTCTCTTCCTGTTGCATTAGGGAAACCTTCTTCCATGACAACGCCTTGTTCATCAACCAGCAAGTCCCATAGTTTTTCTCTAATTAACCCTCCCTGTCAAGTTAAAATTATTTATGAGATCTTGACACCAACAAAACTTGACAGAGACAAAACATTTGCTATGAAGAAGTGAGGGATTACCCGGTGTCTGTGCTTAGCGCCTTTGAAATAAAGAAGGCTGTTACGTCTCCGGTTCTGGGACAAATCTAATCTCGGGAGAAGATGCGTGTATGGGAGAATGACATCCTTGATAACGGAGACCTGAGTATGTTCTATCCTGTCAGGCAAGCTACTGCCATTAGATGACTTAGAATCTTGTCTGAACCAGCCTCCAAAATCCACAACTAGGAGAATCGATAAAGCAATCTCCTCACGAACATGCCACATTGCAACTGGGTCTGCCAAACAACGCTTCAACATTTAACTAAACCTGACAATCAAAATCCACACAGCACTCAACTCCTATCTTAACAAAACTGAAACCTAGAGATACAAAAATGGCAGAAATTGGTACCAGTTAGAACAAAAACGTGATCACGCCCTCCAGATCGCTTCCAAGCTTCAGTGTTCTTCACAATATCAAGCACTTGTCTCTGCCTCTTGTAATCTTCGTTTCCAGATTTCTTCCTAAAGGAACCTTTTCCATTTGCCAGCTCCATCTCCGCACTTAGAGCCGCGAAGAACGGTACGAACACTACATCGGCCTCGGATTCACTGAAAACTCTTCTGGCAAAAGATCCAGTTCGCTTCTCCGGCGAAGTCTCGAGATCTCCCATGATCCAGTACTCGGCACTGTACTGCTTAATCAGCGGATTCTCCGGGTACGGTGGGTATCTGTCGGGTTTCTGTAATTGGGTTTTTCGGGTCGGGTGATCCGGATCGCTGGGTATACGCGAATCTGGAGAAGATGACCAATATTGCTCGAGAAGACCGTAATTCAAGGATCTAGGAAGCTCTGCTACGTAGACATTGATGCCGTTTTGAAAGGTATTGTGTGATACCCTCGGATTCGGATCCGATGTCAAGGAATTGGAGAAGAAGAAGAGAAGCCAGACGACGAAAACGAGAGAAGAAGAGAGGCATACCCAAGAAATTGAACAGAGAGGTCTGGCGGCCATAGATGTGATCTTAGGAACCATCGTTGCTTAAGATTTCTGCTAGCGCTTCACTCTTCTCCAACGAGAATCACCTCATCTGTCCCTATAGCGTGGACTTTCGGGTACCCGTTCGGGTTTGGTTCGGATCTATTCGGATTTTGTGTTTTCGGTCTAGAAGTTTAAGATCTTTTCGGCTATTTTTGTTTTTCGGTTCGGGCTCAGTTCGGGTTTGAAAAACCGTTTAAATTATGTAAAAATTTTCAAAAATCCAAATATATCTTAAAAAACTTCAAAAATCCAAAACTAAAATAACCAAAAAGAAATATATTTAAAAAATGCATAACCAAATATCTACGGCTAATAAGAAAATCATTTCGTTTCGGGTATTTAGGTAAAAAGCCGATAAATATTTCCAATATTACTAGTATTTTTTTACTATTTTTTTGGATATTTTAAGTAGTTATCGGTATTTTTGAATAATTTGTATTTTTTCTCCAAATGTTTTGAATAGTGTTGATATTAGATCTAAAAATAATTAATATAATTAAGTTTATTATTATAGTTCGGATTTCGGGTACCCGAAATATTTTGGTTCGGGTCGGGTTCGGGTTCGGTTCTTCGGATATTGAAATTTAGGATCCATTCGGGTATTTTAACGGTTTCGGTTCGGGTTTGGTTCCATTTTTTGGGTCGGGTTCGATTCGGTTCTTCGGATTCAGGTATTTTGTCCACCCCTAGACCCTAAGCTTCATTAAGGGTTGATTCGCTTTATGCAGTAGAAGCGGTGAATCAATTTTACAGTTTTAACCGCAATTTTGTAGCTTTCTCGTTGAGAATGAGTGTTATTTACGTTACATTTTAACCATCCCTCCGCCGGAGGTTCCCACACTCGTGATTGAGAAGTCGATGCAACTGTAGCTTTCTCGTTGTTGATACTAAGCCACTCAACCGAACCATCCATTGCTTTCCTTGCAATTGTATCAGGTTGCTCTGTTTTGCCGTTGAAAATGAACTCATTTCGAGCTTACCATATTTTCCATATCAACTATAGACGGACATACCTAATATTTGGATCAATGTGCGTATCCTCAGCCATACATAGCAACTTAAGTAAATACTCTTGTATATTCCCATTCTTGATTGTAAATGATGTACCGGCGATGATCTCCAAATTGCTTCGGCAAAGGGGCATTCAAAAAGAACGTGTACACTTGTCTCATCCTCTAGGCCACATCTCGGGCATATGGGATCAACATATAAGGCCGATTGCACAAGGAAGAACTTTGGATAATATTCGCCATAGAAAGTGGTGGATCTTTGGAGCTATATTGAACCTCCAAACTCTCCGTGGATCTATCCAGTGGGGTAATCAAACCTTGTAGTGGATGGTAGTGAGTTCCAAACCAGTAACCACTCTTCACAGTGTATTGTGTTCCTTTGTCAAAAAGCCCTTCCAATATGTCATGATCTGGTGTTGAAGCTAATTTGATTTTCAGGATGAGAGCACAGTCTTCAGGGTTAAATAGATTATGTATGAGTTGTAAGTTCCACCTTCTCGAGTGAGTGTCCATCAAAGAAGAAACATGCATGTCGGGGAGACTAGCGGACGAGGTGGTGTGGTCATAAGCCAATTATCTTGCCATACGCTTGTGTTCTGCCCATCACCAATAATAACTCTAGTACCTTTTTTAGAAGCTCTTTCCCTTTCTGTAATGATCGCCAACCATAAGAAGCACTTGAGGATGTCTCAATCTCCATGTAAGGTACATATCGATGATATCTATCTTTGTAAAGCTTGGCCAGCAAGGAATTTGGTTTAGACACGATACTCCAACTCTGTTTTGCCAATAAGACTCTATTGAATTCTCTAATATCTTTGAAACGAAGTCCCTCCTCCTTCTTTGGTAACGTTAGGCGTCTCCAAGCAACCCATGATATCTTACGTTTCCCTTCCTCTTTCCCCCACCAAAACTCACAGATAAGTCTATTTATCTCATCACAAATCGATGTTGGAAGTTCAAAGCAGTTCATTGAATAGACGGGAAGAGCGAGAGCCACAATCTTGATCATTGTTTCTTTCCCTGCCGGAGAAAGCAACTTAGAGTACCATCCTTGTAGCTTCCTCTTAACATTGTCGATGATGTATTTAAATTTGCTCTTCTTTTCGCGTTTAAATTGTTCTGGTAGCCCCAGATATTTGCCGTCTCCACCAATCTTTGTGATGCCTAAAATGCTTTGAATCATTTCCCTTGTTTGAGGCGTGATCCTCTTGCCGAAAGTAATAGAAGATTTTGCGATGTTTATCTTATGGCCAGACATTGTTTCATATGTTTTCAGAATTTGAGATAGTGTTTCACAGCTTCCATCCGATGCATTGCAAAAGAACAAAGAGTCGTCGGCGAAGAATAGATGAGATATCTTTGGACCATGTTTTGATATTTGAATTCCTTGTAACATATTCTCAACTTCAGCCACATTGACCATTTGGCTCAACGATTCAACACATAACAGAAACAAATAAGGGGACAGTGGGTCGCCCTGTCGGAGACCACGACCTGGCCGGAATTCTTCATAGACTCCACCGTTTATGATGAAGGAGAATGAAACAGAACGAACACAACCCATGACCAACTGTGTCCATTCATCCGTAAAGCCCATTTTCTTCATTACCTTCTCCAGAAAGATCCATTCGACTCGATCATAAGCTTTGCTTATATCGGTCTTAATTAAGATGTACTTTCAAAAACATCTTTTTTGGAATTTAACGCATGTAGAAACTCATGAGGAATGAGTGTATTGTCCATAATACTTCTATCTGGTACAAACGCACCTTGCGTTGGAGAGATAATAGAATCTAGACATTCTTTTAGTCTTGAGACAAGGATCTTTGATATTATCTTGTAAGCCACCGTACAAAGACTTATTGGTCTAAAGTCCCCCATTTCTTTTGGTTTCTTTATCTTGGATATAAGAAAAATGTTGGTGTGGTTGATCCCTTCTTCCATCTCTTGTTTATCAAAGAACCAATGTACCATACAACTAACATCCTCCTTTATGTTTTGCCAAAAGGTTTGATAGAAAGAAGCTGAGAATCCGTCGACACCAGGAGCCTTGTTTCCACCTATTGAGAACACAGCATTTCAGATATCTTCTTCTGTAACAAGAGCCATTAATTTGTGGTTCATCTCCTGTGTAACAACTGGCTGGATATCGAGAATATGCTCATCAATGTCTGCTAGTGATGAAGATTCAAAGAAACCAATAGCCACTTTAACTTTCTCTTCCTCTGTTCATCAATGAGTTGGTGTATAGTGTTTCTCTTCTGTCTCTTCTTAGTGATACCATGGAAATAGTTTGTATTTCGATCCCCCGATTTGAGCCATTGATTACGACTTATGCTTTGCCAAAACAATTCCTCATCATATTAATCTTGAGATAATTTTTGTCGAATCGTATAGAGGTATGGGCTTGTTGTAGTTGCATTTCGCAAAGCTCTTTCTAGTTCCAGTCTGCATTCTTTAATCCTTTCAGAAGCATTTAGCTTGTGCTCTCTTCCCAAGTTGATAACTTTCTTCCGACATTCCTTTAGTTTCATCGTGAGAGATGGAAAATGTTGTCTCTGTTGCAGCTCTGTATTAATCATCTCATTGAAACCTTCATGGTTCTGTAACCTTTTATCATATCGGAACTGTCTTCGCCTTTGGATGGGTTCATATGTTATAGTAATAAGCATGGGCCGATGATCAGATTCGGCTAACTCCAGGAAACCATTTTCAGAGCATGAGAAGAGGCTCATCCACTCATTGTTCACCATAACTCTGTCCAAAAAACATTCCACTATCTCCTTTTGGCGTTTCTCAGCCCAAGAAAACTTTTCACCCGAATGTTTGAGATCAGTCATTCCACAAACGGTCACCATTTGTCAGAATCCTAAAAACTCTGGTCAGCCCGTATAAGTCCACCACGTTTTTAGAATGGTTTAAGATTTCATTAAAATCTCCACACATCATCCACGGACCATTTCGGTTTAATGTGATTCTTTGAAGTTTTTTCCAAAGATGGTTCCTTAGTGAATGGTTTGGATTTCCATAGATGCATGACAAGTAGAAAGAAAATGATTGATATTCAATTAAAAGATCCACAAGTCTTGCATCTTGAGAAATACATGAGACCGAAAGGTCTTCTTTCCAACAAACTAGTAAACCACCACTAAGGCCTAAAGAAGAAACGATACACATATTAGTGAAACCTAATGATACTAAGGTGTCTCTTACATGATCATCCTGCTTCTTTGTTTCGATAATGAACATCAAGTACGGAGAGTAGACACAGATCAACTCTCTTAGGCGTCGAACTGTGAGATGCCGTCCTAAGCCTCTACAGTTCCAAACTTGTACTCTCATGGAAGTGGTGGTGGTATCGGGCCCACCGCGCCTCTGTCCATTGTAGTATCTCTCGGATCAACTTCATTGTTCATGTAGCAAACTTGCAGGTGATGTAAGCTGTCTCTAGTACCTTTGGGGAGCGAGTTAGGATCCACATGAACCATTTCCTCAGTGACTGTTTCATACCTATCTGTTCTTTGTCTCTTAGAACCTTTTCTCGTAGTCGGTATAGTGTCTCTTGCACCTTCCTCCGTGACAGTCTCTGGAACAGTGAGAGGAGCACCAACCATTAATCTATCCTTGCGATCTTCGCATCCATATATGTCCTCTACATTCCTGAATTCATCATTGTCAGGTTCGTCTACACTACTATTGGCCTCATCAATCATTTGGGTATGGTGAGATGTTCCTGCAGTCATCTCATTCACCATGGTTTCAATGAAGCATCTCTTCCTTGAATCGCTTGTGGTGTTAGATGTTCCCAGGTTTGGAGTATTCTGGTAGTGTAACACATCGAGAACTCCATTCTGGTTCTGGATTTGATCATCATTTTGCACATCCGTATTAGGAAGATCAACATTCATTTCCTGCTCTGCATCCTGATCATTGTAATTATGATCACCATTGTTGTCTCTCGGGTCATCTGGATTGTTATCCTCATCTGGTGGTGCATCTTCTCCGGGAATCTGCACCTGACATTCTCCTATGTCATGGGAGAGTAGACCACATACGGCACAGAACCCTTTTACCCTTTCATATCGGAAGCTTATCAGTGTATTGACCCCATCAAATTGGTAATACTTCTAGAACTTCAGAGGTTGTACAATGTATACTCCATTGCGGCTGCAGCGTCCAGGTTGTAGTCAACCTCCTTTACCCTCCCTATCCTTCCAGCAACTCGATTTATCATATCTGCAGACAGATATTGAAGGGGATTTCCCCGCATGTGAACCCAAAAGGATAGGTAGTTGAGAACGGATATGTGGTTGTTGGGGTCCAACGTTTCAGAACGACCATCCGCTCATTAAATTCCCACGGACCTCTTTTTAGAATCGACTGTGTAAGGTCTTCAGATTGGAACACAAATTGGCAATGTCGGTCAACTCTTCTACCTGCAATCAGACCCAGAATTCCCCATATTCTGGGGAGAGTAGCAATCATGCCTCTTAGGTTATGTCGTCGTGGGTTAAGACCTTTACCCATCAAAGAGAATTGATTCGCCCGTCGAGCTGCTTCACAGGCTTCAATTGGCATTGGTTCGGGAGCATCGTCAATGCCCAAAGTCAAGTTTTAAAGTTCTCTGGCATAATCCGCTATGTTGTTTGAATGCTTTAGCAATTTTGAAGTGGAGAAAGAGATGAGATAATAGAGCACAAGGGATATAGTATCTTCCAACTTCTAACTTTTATAGACAAGCATCAAACGGTTGGTGGATTGTAGATCATTATCGTGGAAGTAACTTCCCACAATGGGTAATGGAGATGAGTCGGAGAAACCGCTAAGTAACCGACCCACTAAATCCATGAAATCTTGGTTAGAGTATCTTTTCAACAGTAAAATCAAACGCAGATAATCAGAAAGAAAAACCAGCGACAAGGGGAAAATCTTAGGGATTTCGAAATTTTTATGGAGGATTATCCCCAACAACATCACCCAAATCGCCTGAACAATCGTCTCTCTCTCTCTCTCTCTCATTTTCTCCTATAATCATTTATTTTTAATCCGAAAAAAGTGAATTACATTTAAACTTAATTTAAGTTGTGAAAATTATAATCTCTATCAGGATTTTATCTACGACCGAATTATGGATCCAACATGATTTATTAATTCTTTTTAGAAGAGAAATTAAAACAAAAAAAATCCTCAAATATCAAACCCCTAAATCGAATTTGATTTCAAAACCGTCGCTTTGAATAGTATCATCAATCGTCTCTTCTTCGAAGTGAAACTAGAGAAACTAAGAATCAATTTGTCGAGAACGCTTGCTTTTCAAAACCGTAAAAATGGTTGAAACGAGGCAGAGCTCGAAGAAGGAGAAGGAAGAAACGGAGAAGGTAATCGCGAAGGAGGAAGTCGGAAAGATGAAGGCGAATCCGACGAAAGAAGTGGATAAGAAGTTGTAGAAGGCGAAGTAAGCGAAGATTGTTGCTGCTGTAAAGATTGTAGAGCCAACGGAGAAGAGGGAGGCGTCGAATCCGGTCGATAGAGCGATGTAATCGAGCAGGGATGAGTCATCGGCGGCGTCGATAAACGTGCTAGTGGAGGTTGCAGCGCCGATAAATGACGATGTAGACATCGAAGGTGAGGAGGCCGCCTCAACTGACGGTAGAGACAAGGATGCAAACAAGGACAATGATGAAGACGAGGATGAAGAATTTCTTGACGAAAACAATGAAGAGGAACCAGTCGATCGTGATGATGAAGAAAAGGAGGATGCTAACAATGGAGAGGAAGCAGTAAATGATGTAGAGGAAGCAGTAAATGATGAGAATGAAGAGAAAGATGCAAACAATTAAAAGGAAGCAGTAGATGGTGGAGAAAGTGTATCTGAAGGAGAGGAGGAGAGGGATCGGTTTACAATAGTTCCTAGTATCAATACAGAGCACTTCTAGGTAATCAATTAATAGTTGATTTTGATTCATAGATTTTGATGCCAGTTATATTGTGTTTTGGGAGGAACAAGTGGATAGTAGTAGGGAATATTGAGTAAAGTATGCGTAATACTAGGGTAGAAGTAGTGAGAAATTTCTAATAGTTGTGGTAGAACTGTATGTTACATGGGGTAGCACTGTATCACAGTGTTGATGTATTACTGATATAACTGGGGTAGAACTGTATCTAACTTGCAGGAAGATTTTATGGCAATCAAACCAGCTCAAATGTACTTCTTGCCAACGAAGTACAAGAAACAAATAAAGCTTGGGACAAGGTGTTTCATAGCAGAAGCTATTGACACTTTTGCGAACCTGAACCCAAAGCTCAGTTTCTCGGAGAGAAAGTGGTTTGAGGAGCATCCTCAATTCAAACACCTGTTCCACATGAAAATAGATAAAAACCACAAGGTTCAAGGGATGTGGATGTTGTTGTTGCGGAATGCCAAAATCTCCAAGCGAAAAGAAGTGTGATTCATCATCAACAACGTTCCCATCCGGTATGGTCTGAGGGAATACGCATTGATATCATGACTAGATTGCCGCAACTATCCTCTCGGATACAAGGAGATAGGTAGTACATATTTTGTGAAGTGGCATTTCAAGGGAAAAATAAGATTAGAGGATGTGAAAGCGAAGCTAGAGGGAATGGTATCCCATAGAGACATGCTGAAGATTGTGGTCATGTACTTCTTAGCAAGCGTGGTTTACGCGCAAACCAAGAGTGGAGAAGGTCCAAAACATGTTTTGGATTTTTTTTCCAAAGAGCAGTGACTGATCTTTAGTTTTGCAAGACCTTTCCGTGGGGGAGATAATCTTACGATTACATGTTGAAGGAGATCTCACACACCCTGAATCATTTTAAAGGTCATGTGAAGAAGAAGGTTTTATGGCCTCTTCTAGATTTTTGTATTCCACTGGAGGTAAGTAAAAGAGCATTATAACATTGTTATTATTGTTTATTGTTGACCACTTAAGAAAATGTGGGTTTCATAACTTCTTGCTTTTGAGTTAATTCCGCAGTTGGGAATTAAGTTCAGAAAACCTGTCGGAAACACTAATGTGAACTGCCCGAGGATGTGCAAGTCAACATTCAAACAAAGTAAAATGAAAGGGTTTCCTCTTTCAAGAATATATGAAGAACTGGACACGACTAAAGTAAGTATTGATTTTAACTAGTCGATGAATTTGTGGAAATTTTCTATAACATTATGACTTGATATTCACAAGGCATTGAAAGCGTACTGGCCACCAAGTCCATTGAAGAAGAAGCTCTCCTGCTTGAAATCACGGAATCGGATGACGATGCTGATGAGACATGTCTTGCTATAAACAGTTGGGTTAAGCGTCTCGGAGAAGGGTTGAAAGTCTTTTTTGAAGACATGTACCAAGAAGATGTTGCCTCTCGAGAAGAAAACACAGAAGAGATAGAACAAGCAGCTCAACCTCCCACTGAAGGCTCCACTCCCACTGATGTGGGAGATGTTATGAAAATCCTTAAGAAGATAGGAGAGCAACTAAACAAAGTGGAGAAGAAGGTTGACAAATTGGAGAAAAGGTTGGCACCAATTGAGGCGTTTGTCAATGAAGCTCGGAAAGGGAAAAAAAATGATAAATGAAGCGAATAAAAACTTGAAAGTCGTGGTTGTGGGAACTTAATTAATTGTTTTCTATTTTGTTGATGTTGTGCACAACTTAAACTGGTCTATTTAATTCTAAATTTGGTGAACTTTAATGGAGGTCAATGTCTATGCTAGATTAGTTTAGATTAGATTAGATTATAGTCTTAACAAATCATATATATAAACTGAAATAAATAAAGTCATAAACAAAAATAAACAAAGTCATAAACAAAAGAGGTCAAAAAAAAAACATAAACTGAAATAAAGAAGAATCATTTTTGTAGATAGAAAGCTCTTTAACTGATTCGTTTTGTCATTTTGAAATGTTGTTACCAAAATTAAAAGGTTCAAAATTTAGTTGATAAGAAATTTCAATATAAAAAATTGATATGTTTTTATATCTTTACAATTTGAATTTTTTTAATACATTTTCTATTAATTCAAAATATTTATAAAAATGTATATTGATTATGTATTAAATGTTTTTTTATAAAAAACAATAATTACTTTTAAGCTACACCTTTTTGTAAATTATATATATATATATATATATATATATATCTGTGTGTGTGTGC
>OVAN01000900.1:8845-48399 GCA_900406275.1 Anastatica hierochuntica | reverse complement strand
CTACAAAGAAGGAAAGAAGGTTTTCTCAGGAAAGTATAAGGATGGCCTGTATTACTTAGATGGTACAGTTGCTACGGGAAGTGTCTCAGTTACAAAACCAGAGTGTGATAACACAATGAGATGGCACACAAGATTGGGTCATATGAGCCTAAAGTATATGAATCTTCTGGTAAAAGTTAAATATCTAGACTCAAAGCAAGTTGGGGTACTAAAGTTCTGTGAAGAATGTGTTTTAGGAAAATCTCAGAAACAGAGTTTTCCTAAGGCTAAGCACAACTCTAAGGAAATTCTGGAATATGTTCACTCAGATTTATGGGGGTCACCAGGTATGGATGAAAGTCTAGCAGGTTGCAGATATTTTGTGACTTTCATTGATGATTACTCAAGGAAGGTCTGGATTTATTTCGTAAGGACTAAGGATGAAGCATTTCAGAGTTTCCAAGAATGGAAGCAGTTAGTTGAGACTCAAACAGGGAAGAAAGTCAAATGCTTGAGAACAGACAATGGTCTTGAGTTCTGTAATAAGCAATTTGATGATCTCTGTAAGGTCTCAGGGATAAAAAGGCACAGAACTTGTGCCTATACTCCTCAACAGAATGGGGTTTCAGAAAGGATGAACAAGACTATTATGAACAAGGTTAGATGTATGTTGGTTGAAACAGGTTTTGGAAAACAGTTTTGGGTTGAGGCTGCATCTACAGCAGTTTATGTGATTAATAGATCTCCATCCTCGGCTATAGAGTTCAAGATACCAGAGGAGTTATGGACTGGCTCAAAGGTGAGCTATGAACACTTAAGAAGATTTGGAAGTGTTGCTTATGTTCATGTAGTTCAGGATAAGGTGAGCTCAAGAGTAGTGAAGGGTTTCTTCATGGGGTATCCTCAGGGTACTAAAGGCTATAGAGTTTGGATTCCAGAATATGGGAAGTGTACAATAAGCAGGAATGTCATCTTCTATGAAGATCAGGTGTTCAAAGATTGTGTACAAGAAAAGGAATCAAAAGGAAACAGAATGAAGAAAGTTTCTTTTAGCACATATTTGATTCAGGGTCCTACTGTTTCAAGACCAGGTGGAGTAAGTTCTAGTTCAGGTGGAGTCTTTTAAGAAGAAGACTCTTCAGAATCAGATAACTCTGGCTCAAATGAATCTGAATCTCAAGAGGAGCAAAAGGAACCAGAGGAAGAACCTGAGGATCTAGATAACTATGTGTTAGCAAGAGACAGAAGTAGAAGGACTAGAAGACCACCTTCTATGTTTGAAAGTGGAGACTTTGTGGCCTATGCTCTATCATGTGCTGAAAGCTTAGACATGGATGAGCCTAAGACAGTACAAGAAGCTAAAAGAAGCAAGTATTAGAAGGAATGGAAACAAGCTATGAAGGAAGAGATCGATTCACTAAAAAAGAATGGAACCTGGAATTTGGTTCCTAAGCCTAAGGGTAAGAAATTGGTTGGTTGTAAATGGATTTTCAAATACAAGGAAGGAATTCCAGGAGTAGAACCACCAAGGTTCAAAGCTAGGCTGGTTGCAAAGGGATTCACTCAGGTAGAGGGTGTAGATTACAATGAGATTTTCTCACCAGTTGTGAAGCATGTTTCCATTAGGATAATGCTATCACTGGTGATTAACTTTGATATGGAGTTAGAGCAGCTTGATGTCAAGACTGCTTTTCTCCATGGAACTTTGGATGAGGAAATCTATATGGCACAACCAGAAGCTTTTGAAGAAAAGGATAAGGATTCTATGGTCTATTTGCTAAAGAAGTCATTATATGGTTTGAAACAATCTCCTAGACAGTGGAACCAGAGGTTTGATGAGTTTATGAAGAGCCAAAAATATAGAAGGAGTCAGTATGATCCTTGTGTGTATTTCAGAGGTAAAGGGGTTGAAGACAAAGTCTACTTGCTAATCTACATGGATGACATGCTGATTGCTTCTAAGGATTCTAGTCAAATACAGAAGTTAAAAGGAAGCTTAATGGAAGTATTTGAGATGAAGGACCTAGGTCCTGCTTCTAGAATTTTGGGTATGGATATCATCAGAGATAGGAAGAAAGGGATTCTGAAGTTCTCACAGGCTAAGTATATTAAACAGATTCTAAAGTTTATTAATATGCAGGATGCAAGGCCAGTCATCACCCCTACACATTCCCAATTTAAATTGAGAAGTTTAACAGAGGAGGAACTGGTTACAGAATCTCAATACATGGATACAGTACCATATGCAAGTGCAGTTGGTAGTCTAATGTATGCCATGATTGGTTCTAGACCAGACTTAGGATTTGTTGTCTGCCTAATCAGCATATTCATGGCTAAGCCTGGTAGAACTCATTGGGAAGTTGTGAAATGGGTTCTGAGATATTTGGCAGGTTCATCAGAGTTGAGTCTGACATTTTCTAAACAGGATAAGTTTGAGATTGTGGGTTATTCAAACTCAGACTATGCTCAAAATCTAGACAGAAGGAGATCAGTCACACAGGGTATGTTTTTCAAGTTGGTGGAAATATTGTGAGTTGGATATCAACTCTTCAGCATGTGGTTGCTCTCTCAACCACAGAGGCTGAGTATATGGCTCTTACAGAAGCAGCCAAAGAGGGAACTTGGTTATCATACATTTGTGATGAATTGATGGGTAATTCAAAGTCTTTTAAGTGTTTTAGAATGTTTTGTGACTCTCAGAGTGCTATATGCTTGGCCAGGAATTCAGTGTTCCATGATAGAACCAAGCATATACAGGACAAGTATCATTATATTAGAGACAAGGTTGAAGAGGGTTCAGTTGAATTACTAAAGGGTCATACAAGTTCCAATGCTGCAGATTTCCTAACTAAGGCGTTACCTGGTAAAGGCTTCGAGAAGTGCCTCGTAACGCTGGGGGTTACCTTGTGAGCCAATCTCACACACCAGCGAGATGCTTCTGCCGATTAGGTATCTCGCAAAAGGGTGATTAAAGTTCAGAGAACAAGTTAGTTTTCTGAGGGAATCTACTTAAGGGTTTGGTGTTTTGGTTCTTTATTCTACCTAAACCTAGAGATCTAGCTAAGGGAGAATGAAGAGGGTACCTGACACAGATGATATCGGATTCCCAGGTCGCCATGTCTGCTTGAAGTTTCTCTTTAGCTGAAACAGAAAGTGAAAGACAAAGAGAAACGGGTTAGAGAGACATGCAAGGGGTAAGAACATAAAATCGAAAGGTTTTGGTTTTTTGATTTCAGAAGTTGAAAAGACAAGAGGAGCGTACCGAGTTGCTTAGCTTTCTTTGAAGAAGAGGCTTTGTCGGTCATCGTCGGCGGTGGAGCTGAACGAGGGGAGGCTGAACAAAGGTCGGAGTATAGATCGGAAAGGAAGGAGAGAGAGAGAGCAAACGACGTTTAGGGTTTTCTTCTGGAAGAAGAAGAGATGTTTTGGTTTTGTGTCGAGAATGAGACAATACGACAAGGTGGAGAATTGAAGAGTTTTCGTTTTGGCTAAGTGGGTATGGATCAGTCCATTTTACGCTAAGTCTCTGGGCCACAAAGGCGAGGCCCAGTTCGCCGAAAACCAAAGACAAAATGCAACGTTTTGGGAAGATGATTCTGTTATAACAGAATCATTAACAAACTCTGTTTCTTCTTCTGAAGGTAACAGAACAACAACAACGAGAGAGAGAGAGATACAAAGTCAAGAGAGAGTTCAGAGAGAGAGTTCACAAGGAGAAGAGTTCAGGAAGAGAGAGAGAAGGAGGTTCACGGTGGTTCATTGATCGGAAGCTACTTCCTCTTCCGGTTAGAGCTCGAGCTAGCTCCGGTGTGTTTGCCCTTGCGACGGCCATATCCTCTGTTACACGGAGGTCCCAAGTCGCATCCATCTCTCTGAGTACGTAGCTTGCTCAGCTTCAATTGGTTAAGCCAACTCATCATCCATCTACAAGAAAGGTAGATCGGATTAATATCTTGAGTTGAAAGAATCTCTTGTAATACCTTGTTGATTGTTCTTGGGAATGATCTAGTGGAATCATGAGTGTTTTGTTCACTCCCCGGAGATGTAGATCCGCGAACTCCGGGTAATCAAATTGATCGTGTCCTTTAGTAGTTCATAACCTCACAAGAAACATCAAGAATCATCAAACACAATCGGTTTACAAAGCAAGATCAATAAGAACTTGAACTAGAAGTATATCTCAAAACTTCACACATGGTAGCAATGTATCCAATTTTTCCTTTTGTCAAAAGAAGAGGAAAAACATAATTTGCTAAGGCAATTTATGGAAAATGAAGAAAGAGACATGTTTGAGAGAGAAAAGATGTTTGATGAGCTTAGTATGAAGATAGATGTTTTGCACCAAGATCTTGGCATGGATAATATTAGAGCACACATGGTATCAACCGAGACTAATCTTACACAAGGGATCGAAGTCAAAGGAAAAAGATGCATACCTTCTTATAAAACCAATGAGGAGCCAACTTCCATAGCTATTGGAAAAGGTTTTGTAGAAGGAGCTCAATACTTGGAAAACTTCCTTAAAGAAGCCAATGAGTCCATGGAAGAACTTGAGTCACTCATTAGAAAGGCATCAATTGATAATGGTGTCATGGAATATGGAGAAGAAACCGTGACAAGTTGTTTTCCCGAATTTGCTTGTACTCGAAGGAGCACATGTATGTCTTGTCACACACTTACTGATCATGAAATATGTAGACCCATCCAGACATTCAATATGCACAATCATGTTGCATAACGTATCCTTACATCGAATATACCACCATTTTTTGGTGGATTTGAGAACATTGTAATCGAAATTATTTTTCATCGCACAAATTTCGATTGTCGCCTTCAAAACATCTTTGTCTCTGAAAGTTTGATCTTTCTTGACGAAATCAACTACTAATCGGCCTTCGCTTTCACTCTTTCCATTGGTTTCACACCTTAAACAAGCATCACCACATCCATCATCAACGACATGATTCTTCCTTTTGTCACGATACTCCTGTGACGGTTTGACAAAGTCTTCATACCTTATATCAGGAACTTCGTCATCCTCAACATAACATGAATCACACGGCTCCTTATTCAAATCAATATTGACTCGTTCCTTTTGATTTATAGTAGTACTAGAGAAGGTGACACACAAGCATGTAGATGATCCCTTCTTCACATACCCCCACGAAATTAGATACTTGTCTATCATTGCTGAGAATAATCGGAGGATTCCCTCCTTGATTCACTATCTCATAGCTGAACTCAACATTAACGACATTATGGTTCATTCCATAATCCTCACACACCATGATCTTCAATTGCTCCAACAAAGTAGTAGTTTCCAAAGTCACCATTCGACCACGCCCTTCTTTGTCAACCATGAAACTCCACTAATCACTGTAACTAGATAACCATTCACCATATTTAACATATATTAGAACCATGTTGTAAAGATGATGAAGAAACCGAGAACGAAAAACGAAAAATTAAAGAAAACAATGAAACAGGAATCGTGGGAGAGAGATGATAAAATTGTGTGAATATTGTTAGAGAAGATATTCTTTTAATTTTAGGTATATTAAACATAGATTTAGGAAAGTAAACAATGAAACAAAAATATGGAAATATGGAAACTTCCTTTTTTCGTTATTAAGGTAGAATATTTTTTCTAAAAAGGGTAGAACAATGCTTAGCGGGTAGAAAATCTAATATGCATAACGCATCACATTTGATAAAAGGCAGAATAGGTATTAACCAAAAAAGTAGACCAAAGAGTTATGAGTAGAATATATATTCTAGGTTCTGGTAAACCAACGACATATGACTAGAATACGATCAAACATTTTCTATCAAATTTAGAATATATAAGAAACTTTTGTTTACGTTATATACCAATGGTAGATCATTGTATAATACTTAGTATACGATTTCTAAACTAAATAGATGGTCATAATGAGTATTCAATGCTCAGCTAGTATATTAAATAAAATATGATTTACCTATTTATTTTTTATTTAGAAAAATACATAAGGACTCTTACTTATGTTTCTAATAGTTTCCATATTTTTAAATTTTTTAAAAATTTAAATTAATATTTTTTTTATTACATAAAGGTAAGACATGTCAAAAATATCCAAAAATTTCGAAAGTTCTATTTAGACAAATCCAAGTTGAAAGTGTTCCATTTTTCTAATTTTCCCAAAAATTTATATAGATTCTTGTAATATTTTTATTGCTTCGTTAGTTTCAAAATAAAGCATAACTTGAAGTCTTGAGTTTTGAAAGAGAAAAATGAGAATTGTTCAATTTATATATTTTATGAATGTGTCTGACAGAAATATTTTAAAATAATTAGACCGACAAAATTGGAAAACATGTTCTTATTAGCTGTTTGTTTTGGGACTAGGGAACAATATTCGATACTCAATACGAAACGAACATATCTGTTCTCAAATATTTTTTAAGTTGTTACACGACCTTGTTTGGGTATTGTAGTAATTGTATTGAATGGGATAAAACTTACCAAACATAAAGTCCTCGATATAGCAGTCGATAGAGATCAAATAAACGTATACTATAAAACATCCAACGGTCAACTTTGACGTAGAAAAGCTTCTACTATCGGATTTTTTTTTTAATAATACTTTTAAATCATTTGCGTAAAAAGATAGCAGAAAGTGATGTCTTAACCAAACATTTTTTTGTCAGAAAATAATATATTGCTTAGCCTAAGTTTTTATCTCAACAAATCAATAATGACCTTATTCTTTACATCAAAGAAATTTTGTGGAAACTTAGATATCATATGGAGTATACATTAATATATAAAACTAGACAAAACTTCACATACGCAAAATAAATACATATATAAAAATATTATTGGGTTATATCTTAGATTCTTAGATTGCGTTTAGTGTTTACCATTGCATAGATTTGACATTTGTCAAATTCTTGGAGCATAATGGAGATAAAGGTTGCACAAGAGTAGATTGGATCAAAGCAAAAAGAGAATACATGGAGAACTAGAGCAAAATATAGGTTAATCGACCTAAGGTCGAACAAATGGTCACCGATCGATCTTAGGTCGACGAGGAGTTGATCAAAATGCTCTTCGGAATCATTTAAATCTGCCAGAGTGTTTGATCAAACTAGACATCGATCTAAAGTCGATCATTTCTTGTTTTTCAGCACAAAAATAATTGGGTCCGATCCGATTTGTCCCGGATCGTCCAGTTTGAACTCCTTTGGTATAAATACATATTTTAAGACTTGTAAAGATCTAAATTTTGATTTCATTGCTTCTTATTGATTTGATCAAAACCCTTTGTTAGATCTTTGGTATTTTAATTAAAGTGTGTATCTTTCTTGTTTATTTCTTCTTCGCAATCATGACCATGCATGTTTCTTGTTTTGATTCATGTTTTACATTTATGAGTGAGTAGCTATCTTTGCGGATTATGAGTTAGATAGATTAGGTTAGATCTAGATATTTATTAGAATACTAAGGGTTAGATTCGTGTATATTCATATAATTAAAGAGTGCTTGGTGCTAGAAATGAAGTGATGAATCAATCTCTAGAATTGAAGAATTTCACATCCCAAATGTGTTTGATGAAATTCCTAAGAAATCCTTCAGCTTACTCTATTCTTAGCCTATGAAAAGAGATGATTAAGATGTTTAGTAGACCATTTGATTAATATTTAATGACTAATGACTCTTAGATTACTCTGTGAGAGATAAGTTAAACTGCATGTTCGAATCTTCATCTCATTTTATTTACTTGCTTGTTTGATTTATGAATTTTTTTTCTCTTTATTTTAATTGTTTAAATAGAATTTAGAAATCAACAAAATTATCTTCATTTTGTAGTTTCACTGCAAATAAACAATGAATAACCTAAAAATAATAATTATTTTATAATATATGTGAAAAATCTTATAATAAAATGAGAAAAATATTTTTGAAAAAATTATTTATTGATAGTAGAGCTAAGGCCAATTGTTTATTATGAGATGAAGACAAAAAAAACACTAAAACAAATTAGTAGTATGAACTTTTAATTAATTATTTCGGATGTAGGCGCATTCCAGAAAATTAAAAAAGTACTTTAAGCATTAGTTAGTGTATAGTTTCATTACGCACTAACTATTTATGATAGTTTAACAAATATATATAATAAGATATATTAAGATAATTTATTTCCTTTGTTGTACTCCGACTCTAGACATATTGATATAGAAGTGAAATACAATAGTGTGTCGTTTTATTTGTCTTGTGTTTACGAATATCCACATCCTTCACTTCGGCATTTACTTTGGGAACATTTAGAATGAATTTTTCATGAACGAACCGATCCATGGATGCTTATGGTTTATTTTAACAAGATTAGATCAAATGAGAAAAAACGCGGTGGACGTATACGAGATACTTATACCTTCAAAAACTTTAAGAACATGATATCCTCATGCGATCTCATGGATTTACGAATAAATTTTCATGGGTTGGGGAACGTCGACATCACAATGTCAGTTGTTGTTTGGATCGCGTTATGGTCAACACGGAATGGTTATCACTTTATCTAGCTTCAAAGACTGAATATCTAGGTCTGTACGGTTCATACCATAGACTCGTAGTCCCACGCATAGTATCAGTGGATACTCCAAGAACAAAGCCGTTTAGGTTTGATAAACGTTTGATTGAAATACCGACCTTCAAAGAATATGTAGCTCTGGGCTGGAACTCTAGAAGAGACTTGGTCGGTAAGATACAAGAGTGCGGAAAATCAATGGCTCGGCGCAGAAGAGAAGCAAACTTAAATTCCCATAAACAAATTCACTCTCTACAAGAGCTACTAGAAAAAGCGATGACGACATTTGGAAAGGAAAGAGACAACATCCCTTCCCTCCAAAAGAAACTTGTTCAAGCTTATAGACAAGAAAAAGTGTACTGGAAACAAAAAAGTCGGATCACATGGTTGCATGAAGGAAATAGAAATACAAAATTTTTCGAAGCATGTACCAAGACCTGATTTTCAAAAAATAGATTACAATCAATAAAAGACACGTCTGGTCCTGAACACAAGGGTGATGATGTCATTGGAAAACATGCTGAGCATTTTTTTTGAAAATGTCTATAAATCATCTTCAAGCTGTGTACCTATGGAAATCTTTGAAGGCTTAATTAAAATTGTCACTAGTGACATGAATGATGTGCTCACGACAAAAGTAACAGATTCAGAAATTTACAAGGCGGTGCGATCTATAGGTGCTGAAAAGGCTTCAGGTCCAGATGGGATTACGGCAAATTTCTACCACAAATGTTGGGACGTTATGGGAAAAGATCTTATAGCGGAGGTTAAACGCTTTTTCAACACATTTATTATGAACCCGAAAATAAATCACACTAACAAATGTATAATCCCAAAAACAGACAAACTTGAAACACTTCCGTAATATTGACCCATTGGGTTATGCAATGTTCCACACAAAATTGTTTCCAAGCGGTGTTTATTCTGGGGCGAATGATTTTTGACAACATCCTGATAGCCCATGAGCTAATGCACTCCCTCAAAGCTAGAATAAGAGTTTATCAAACATATATGGCTGTTAAAACAAATATCTCCAAAGCTTATGATCGAGTATAATGGAAATTTCTTGACGAGACAATGCGGGCTTTTAGTTTTTCTTAAAAATGAATCAATTGGATCATGGCCACTGTCACGACTGTTCGATATTCTTTTTTAATTAATGGAAACCCCCAAGGTCTACTTATTTTGGAACATGGACTATGGCAAGGTCATCCCTTATCTCCATACCTCTTTATACTATGTGTCGATGTACTCTCATATTTACTCCACTTTAATGCGTCCAAGAACTGCTTCCAAAGGATTAAAATTGGAAATGGTGTTCCTTCTGTGACACATCTTCTATTTGCTGATAACTCACTTTTCTTCTGCAGAGTTAATGCCCACAATTGCTTTACCATAAAAAGATATTCCGTCTTTATGAAGAAGTCTCAGGTCAAATGATTATTACATCAAAATCAGTGATTACCTTTGGCTCAAATGTTCCCGCCACAGGCACAACCATATGAAGCATATTCTTGACATACATAAAGAAGGGGGTGGAGGTAAATATCTTTGACTACCTGAACAATTCAGGCGCAAGAAAATTGAAATGTTTACCTATATAATAGACAAAGTTAAAAAAGAACCTCTAGCTAGAGCGGTAAATTCCTTTCCCCGGCTAGAAAAGAGGTCCTAGTGAAGTATGTTGCTACTGCAATGTCGGTTTACGCAATGTCTTGTTTTAAATTGCCAATGCATGTAATTTCTAAAATAACAAATCTTCTACAACAATTTTGGTGGGAAAAAACTGCTAACACTCGCGGCATCCCATGGGTGGCATGGAAGTGATTACAATACTCAAAATGAGATGGAGGTTTGGGGGTTTAAAGATCTAGATAAATTCAATGATGCACTTCTTGCTCGACAAGCATGGAGAATAATACGTAATTCTCACACACTTTTTCTAGACTATTTAAAGCACGATATTTTTGAGATGATTCTATAATCAACGCTTCACCGAAAGTATCAATCCTATGGTTGGTCCTCTAATCTTCTTGGAGCTGCACTTATTAAAAAAGGAAATCGATATATTGTTAGAGATGGCAAATCATTGGCTACCTGTAACTCCTCCTCGGAAGATCGAAAATCAAATCGTCGACTCCAGCTTAACCTTACGCGGTTTTCTTATGACCAATCCACAGTACTGACAGTGGTGTCCACAAAGGGCGTTCATGATTTTGACGGAAAAGGAAGTAGAACTGATAAAATCTATTCATCTTGCGAGATGTCCAAAACCATATCGTATTTTTTGGGCCCACACTTTGTCTGGTGAATATAATGTTAAGTCATGATATCAGTGTGCCATGGCAGACATTTTCTTCAACCCTGACTTTGCTACACCCCCGGACGGTGACAGAGATATTTAAGCCCGACTATGGAGACTTCCTATCATCCCAAAGCTCGAACATTTTCTTTGGCGAATATTGGTCAAAAGTCTTCCAACTGCAACAAGATTGCATGCAAGGGGAGTGAGCCTAGATCAAATATGCCAGAAATATTGTATGGCTCCGGGGACAATAAACAACACAGCTTTCGAGTTCCCGATCTCTAATATAAATTGGCGACTAGCAGAGATACCTCTCATCTCACGCCAACTACCTTTCCCTAATTTAGAGACTAACCTTACTCGGCTTTTTGATCTACATAACTTTAAGGGACTAGCAGAAGAGTACAAGCTTCCTCCTTTATGGCTGCTTTGGAGGTTATGGTCATCCCGTAATGCTCTATTGTTCCACAAGAAGAAAATCAACCCATCTAAAGATGTTGCCTTTGCAAAGATTGATGTGATGGAATTGCAATCTACCAACATTCAAGACTCTGAAAATGAAACTTCAGATACATCTATTAACCGAGTGGTATGAAATGTCTGGAAACCACCAACTCCTAACATATTCAAGTGTAACTATGATGTGAATTTTGATCCATTACGAACACGGCCACTGTTGGGTAGATAGTTAGAGATTCGAATCACCAACCAAAATTTTGGGGGTCGACAAATCTAGGAACATCTTTTTCTCCACTAAAAGCCGAAGCAAAGACTCTTCTTATGGCTACGTATGCGGTGTTCTATATGGGATTCATAGAGGTAATATTCAAGGGTGATTGTCAAGTTCTCGTAGACTACTCACAAGGCAAGTCTATTAGGTTTGAAATTGCAAATCTAAGTGAAGACATCCAAACATTAAGTACGAAATTTTGACACAATGTCTTCACACATATCTTAAGGGGAGCTAATGAGCCAGCAAATGTGTTGTCCAAATATAATTTACTAGATAGTATTTATTGCTCTTCTTGTAATTCTCTTTCAATATGGTTAATTCCTTTACTTCAACAAGACATTGTAAATTCTCATTAAATAAATAAATATAATTATTTTTCAAAAAAAGATATAAAATGTTTCTGGTCTCATTTATGACTTGTAAAACCATTCATTGTGGTTTCTTTTTTTATTTGATTGTTTGCTTTAAACTTAGATTGTGATTGGTAAATAACTAGCGTAAATGTAAGGTAATAAAGTAGTTGAAAAGTGAAGAAGAAACAAATAAAGAAAACAATAAGTAACGTAATTTTTTTTCCCTCTACCGAAATTATGAAGGAAAAAAATACATTTTTACCTTAATCTAAATAGTTGATAGTGTAAATAAAAAAACACATAATTAAAAAAAATCCACTCAATTAGCTAATGAAATCAACGTAAGTTGTTTTACTCCAAAATACATTACGCTAACAAATGTCAATAATCACATCATTAGACTACTAGAAATTTATCTTTTTAATCACTACAAAATTTTAAATTTCTTGTAGTTATTTAAATATAATGACTTGAGCTCAATTATTAGTTTTACATGTTTCATATGGCCGTTAAAAAATGTTTCATATGCAATCATATCAAATCGTAACACAAGGATTATAAGAACGACTTTTCTTATTAGATTTATAAACTTCTCAAAACTAAACCTAACTTGTGTTTTCTTATGGAACAACTCTCCATAAATCATATATCTATATAGATCCTAAAATTTTTTTTCATATGTTATAACCCAAAACTTATCTAAACCTTTTTAAAACTTATCTAGATCTTATTTTTGTAATTATCTCTATCTCTTTAAACACCTTTTTAATGAGATAACTTCTTCTACGAGTCTTGGAATTATCCAACATTTTCTCCCTTAATTCCAACTTAAATTATGGAAATATTGATTTCTTGAACTCCAATTAGGCTCTGCATTTCCTTGAACTTGATTTTCGCTAACAACTTGGTAAGGATATTCGTCTTCTACTCTATGCCTGGAACTTGCTCAACCTCGATTTTCTCATTCTCCACACTTTCACAAATGAAGTGAAACTTTGAAAGTATGTGCTTGCGTCTTCCATGGAAAATCGGGTTCTTAGTGAGAGTTATGGCAGATTTGTTGTCGATTCTAAGTATGATCTTCTCGCCTTCTTCACTTTGCGTTTCATATAACAATTTCTTAAGCCATATAGCTTGCTTTGCGGCTTCAGTTGCAGCCATAAACTTGGCTTCGCAGAATGACAGTGCAACTGTGAGCTATTTTTGTGATGTCCATGTGATCAACGACGAGCCATAGTAGAATGCGTGTCCTGATGTGCTTCTTCCATCATCGACATCACTGTTATGACTACTATCACTATAGCCAATAACTTTCTTTGATCCATCTTTCTTGAAGTAAAGGCCACAGTTCGTAGTTTCTCTCATGTACCTTAGTATTTTCCTTAAAGCTCGTCTGTGAGACTCCCTGAGGCTTTGCATATAGCGGCTTAGAACATCGACTGCGAAGGATAGGGGTCTCGTGTGTAGTAAGTACCTTGGACATCATACGACCCTTCTATACTTCATAGCATTTATCTCTGGTTCATCTTTAGCTTTCGATATCTTCAAGTTTGACTCTGTTGGTACGTGAGTCAAATTACATGCCTCCATCTTTGTGTCACTAAGAATTCCTTGAGCATATATCTCTCTCTTGTTTGTTCCTAATCTGATATGCTCCTTGAATAACTTCTATGCCAAGATTACGTTAATCTTCCTAGATCCGACATTTCAAACCTCCTTGACATCTTTTCTTTGAACTTCTAGATCACCTTAAGAGATATTCCAGTTATGAATAAGTCTTCAACGTAAATGGCCACCGGTAAGACGTCTCCATCCTTTTTCTTACGATACACGGAAGGCTCCTTTGTACACTTTTTGAAGTTCATATATTTTAGGGCAGGATCGAGCTTTATATTCCATGCTCTGGGAGCTTGACACAATCCATACAAGGCTTTGTGTAGCATGTACACACGATTTTCTTCTCCTTTATTTTCGAACCCCTCAGGTTGGATCACATATACTACTTCCTTTAGATCTTTATTTAAGAATGCAGTCTTCACATCTAGGTGATGTATCCCCCAATCGTTTGTCGCTGCATGAACTACTAGAAGTCGTATAGTTTCTAGACATGCTACAGGATCAAAGACCTCGTCAAAATCTATACCTTATCTTTGTACGTAGCCTTTTGTCATTAGTCTTGCTTTATACTTGTTCACCGTGCCATCTACCTTCCTTTTAATCTTGAAGATTATTTGAGAACATTAGCTTTCTTGGTCTTCTTTATGTGTTTCTTTCCCTACAAGTTCTTCGTACGTCTTTAGTCTTCCCACTATATCCTCAAATTTTATAGATTTTAGGTCTAATATTTGCTCAAGAGACACTACTATATGGATGTACTTATGTATGGGAAGTCCTTTAAAAATTTTGTCACCATCTTGGATTCTTTTATGGTTTCTCCTAACATGTTTGCTTTGGATGATATGGCTGATATCATTCTTGCATAATCATCAACTGTTTTTGTATCTTCCATCTTCAACCTATCGAACTCTGCCATCAACGTCTGAAGTCTCGCATCTCTCACGCTGTCTGCACCAAGGTGACGAGACTTTATAGCTTCCCATATGCCTTTCGACGAGTTTTGTTCTCCCATTTGGAGAATCAAGTTTTCGGGTATGGATTGAAATAAGAGGGCATTTGCTATATCGTTCTTCTTCGGATCATTTGATTCGGGTTCTGTTGTCTTCCAAACTTCATGGAATCTCAACAAAACCTTACTTCTCATCGACCAAACTGTGTAGTTTGCCGATGTTAGCATAAGACATTGAATCAATGCGGATCCAAAGTCCTTTGATCGCGGCGTTGGTGCAACCGTGTCTCCCATGTGTTGTTACGAATGTTTCTCTCCATTGCTTTGGATTGAGTTTTCCTCTTATAGCTCAGATACCAATTCAAATCGTAACACAAGAATTATAAGAACGATTTTTCTTATTAGATTTAGAAATTTCTCAAAACTAAATCTAGCTTGTGTTTTCTTATGGAACAACTCTCCATAAGTCACATATTTATATTGATCCTAAATTCCTTTTTTTATATGGAATAACACAAAACTTATCTAAATCTTTTTTAAATTTATCTAAATCTTATTTGTGTAATTAATTTTATCTTTTTAAGCACCTTTTTAATGAGATAGCTTCTTCCACAAGTCTTGGAATTACCCAACATCATACGATACATGACACATTATATAAACTTTTAACCATGTTCTTTCCCGACTAAAACGTGACGTATACGTGTACGTACGCATACATATATTTATCACATTAACATATATGCACACATCACAAGCTAAATCGCAAATATAAAATCAGATCGGATAGCCTTCTAACGAAATAGTTTGGTCGAGTGTGTGGTTTATGGAATATAAAACTAATGACAAAAATACGTACGCCATAGGTCCAACCTACACCACCAAACATACATAAAATTAAAATTGCATCCCAAAAAAAAGACAGCCGAATTTGACAAATATGAATTTTGTTTAAAAATCTCATATAGAACTCTAGATAAAATCAAAATGTTAAGTTATATATGACTACTTCATTCATTGCTTATTAATTTTAAATTACAATTTCATAGAAGTTGAAAGTAAAATATTAGAATTATAATATATAAATTGCTTGCAAAAGATATGCTTTAAAAATGTAAAACGATATTTATAGTAAAACAAAATCTTAACTCTAAAACGATTTATAATTTGAAACGAACGAAGTATTATTTTGAAAAAATGGAGTATTATACATAAACTTTATAAAAACATGCATTATATGTCAATTTTGATTTGTGTGGCAAAAGAAACAACAATTTTAAGGCAAAAGCTATTTTGTCGAGTTTACTATATATCAATGTTCTAAAATATGGTTTAGACATTTGCATATATTCAATGTCTATGCGCTATATAATGATAAGATATTGGAGGTGATTTTAGAAGAAGTAACATCTGTTTTAGATAAGTTTTAAATTGTTTGGGTTTTGTCCAACGATATTATCTTATAAGGTTTTGTGTTTATCTTTAAAGAATATTTGTATGTTAATTCGGTTTGTATAAATAGGGCATCATGGTTTTCGCTATTCAATAACACAAGAACAGTTTTGACTCCACATTTTCCACATGGTATCAGAGCGTTTGATTTAAAGAGATCAATGATTTCTTATTTAAAGTACAAGAAAGTGCTCTGTTTGTGACATGAGAGTTGTGTTCTCGTCGCAACAATGACAAGAGGAGATAGCTTCGTCGCAAGGGAATCCATGGGAGCGAAGAGGGAAGTTGTTACGATCTCTCCATAAACACTTTACAGCTCTGACGATCCACAAGTTGTGATCACACATGTTTGCTTAACGGGGAGAATTATAATGAGTGGTCGGTTGAGATGATGAATGCGCTATATGCTAAGCGTAAGACAGGGTTTGTCAATGGATCTATAAAGAAACCACACCAGCGGTGAAAAATTGGAAATTTGGATGACCGTGAACTCCATGATCGTGGGTTGGATCTGCGCGTCAATGGAGCCAAAGATTAGGTCGGCGGTAACCTTCGTGGCTGATGCATCACAACTCTGGAATGATTTGAAGCAGCATTTTTCAGTGAAGATTAAGGTCCAGTTGCATCAAATCAAAGCCTAGTTTGTTGCGTGTAAACAATATGGTCGATCGGTCCTTGATTACTTTGGACGCTTAAGCAATTTGTGGGAAGAATATACAATCGTTTGGCCACTTCCTCCTTGCTCGTGTGAAGCAGCTGCAGAAATCGTCAAAGAAAGGGAGGAAGACAAAATTCAGGATTTTATACTTGGTCTTGATGATGGTAGATTCGGCAGCTTTTCTACTTCCTTAATTGGACTTGATCCGATGCCATCTTTTGTTGAAGTTTACTCAAGAGCTATCCGAGAAGAACAAAGACTGTCCACGACGCGTAACCGTGATCAACAAGATGCAGTAGGTTTCGTGGCATGGAAGGAAACGTTAACAGGCCGCAAATTATCTTGTGATGTTGCGGCCTATGTAACCAGAACAAAGAATGAAGGAGGACCACGTCCTGATACAATTCTCCATACAAGAGACTGATCTATTATCTATTCAGACTGTGGGCGTATTGGACATGAGAAGAAGGATTGTTGGTATCTCATTGGGTAACCTGAGTGGTGGTTAGAAGGACGATGTCGTGGCTCTGGCACACGAGGAAGAGGTCGTGGATCTGGTAAGGCTGGTCGTGGTAGAGGCTATGCAACAACATCACATGCCACAAGTTCGTACTCTTCCGAGTTTATAGACTTTACACCGGAGCATTGGAAGACACTCACTCAGCTTCTCAACGAAAAATCCAACACACATGATAAGCTCTTGGGTAAGAAGTCACTCGGGGAATTGATACTTGACACATGAGCCTCCCACCACATGACTGGGGCTCGCTCTATGTTGTCAATTATCAAGCCAATTCCTCTGTATATCCTTAATGTATCTTGGGCACTTTTGTTTCAAGCTAGTCAACCAGTGAAATTTTCGGGCGAGGCGGTTCTCACCGCAGCTTACTTAATCAATAAAACTCCCACTGCTATTCACAAAGGTCGAAGCCCCTCCAAAATTCATCACGGACAAAAACCTGATTATAACCAACTATGTATCTTCGATTCCGCATGTTACACGCACCACGTGTCTCGTAGCCGAGATTAATCAGTCCAAGAAGCCGTTTGTGTGGGTTTCTTGGTTACCCATTCGACAAGAAAGGATGGAAAGTCTTTGACCTTGATCGGCATGAAGTGGTGATTTCTCGAGATGTAGTTTTCCTGGAAGATGTTGTTCCATATGCCAAGAACAACATTCCATCTACACCAAGTCTATCCACTTCTCAGATTTATGATGATGATTGGGCTATTGTTTTGAGTGTTGGCGACCGAGGGAGTTTAGTTTCAGCTGATACACTGGCGGATGTTGAACCTTCTTGCCGAATGCTACGACACCAACTCAACCATCTGTGACATCCTTTGCGAATGCAGAACCTGTGACTGATACAAATACGGAGGCCGTTTTGCTTGGCAAAGGACAAAGAACTTGGGTACCATCGATTTGGCTCAAAGACTATGTGTTTGTGACCTATAATTTCGTCAGCTCATCCTCTACCTTCATGTTATCCTAAGTTCTGAATCTGCATCCTCGTCTATGGTCCAAGGTAACTCACTTTATCCTCTGTCATTATACATATCCAATGGAAAATTTTCAGCAGGACATCGAGTTTTCATAGCTGCTGCCTCTGTTGGCGTTGAGCCAAAGCACTTCAAAGAAGCAATAAAAGAAAAGATTTGGAATGATGCGATGGTTGCTGAAGTGGATGCTTTGGAAGTAAGTAGAACGTGGGACATTACTGATCTCCCTTCGGACAAAGAAGCTATTGATAGTCAATGAGTTTACAAGATAGAGTATAACTCCGATGGTTTAATCGAGAGATACAAGGCTCAGTTATACAAGGCTCAGTTAGTTGTTAATGGAAGTAAACAAGTGTAAGGTGAAGATCACAATGAAACCTTTGTGCCCATTATCAAAATGACCATTGTCCGGACTCTCCTTCGATTGGTAGCTGCCAAGCAATGGGAAGTTTATCAAATAGATGTTATTTTTACATGGCGATTTAGACGAAGAAATATACATGAAGATACCACCGATTTTTCATCATTCTCATCCTGGAAAGGTTTGTCGTCTTAGAAAATCTCTTTACGAACTTAAACAGCTCCTTGATGTTGGTTCAAGAAACTATCAGATGCTTTGTTAAAATTTAGATTTGTCCAAGCTTTTGAGATTATTCCTTATCCTCTTACACGAAAAATGGTATGGAGATAAGAGTTTTGATCTATGTTGATGACTTATTGCTTGTCGGGAATGATGGGTATATGTTTCAGAAGTTCAAAGATTACTTAGGAAGTTGTTTTTCGATGAAAGATCTGAGGAAGTTGTATACATTCTGGGCATCGAAGTTAGTCATGGACCCGATGGCATCTTCTTGACACATCACAAGTATACACTCGACATTATTGTTGAGACTGGTAATAAGGATCTCAACCAGCTTTGACTCCATTAGAGCAGAAACACCGGCTCTCAATGGTGGATAGCCCCTTTTTGAAGGATCTGATCCACTACACGCGTCTAATCGGTCGACTTATTTACTTAGCTCATACTCGTCCAGAGCTATGTTATGTCATTCATATACTATCTCAGTTTATGCAGTCACCTAAAAAAGCCCACTAGGACGCAGCTATTCGGGTAGTACAATTTCTTAAAGGAACTCCAGATCAAGGAGTATTGCTCAAGTCTAATGAAAATCTCACTCTTACTATATATTGTGTTGTTGACTGGGCAGCTTGTTCGTTAACGAGACGATCTTTGAGTCTGTTTGTGGTCATGTTAGGCGGTTCTCCAATTGCATGGAAGACAAAGAAGTAATGTACAGTGACCCACTCTTATGCCGAGGCAGAGTACAGGGCCATGGCTGTTGCTTTACGAGAAGTGAAGTGGATATGAAGTTTACTGACGGAACTTTGAAGATCACACAAGACGTTCCTGCACGCTTCTTCTGCGACAATAAGTCCGTTATTTGTATCGCTGTTAATCCCGTTTTCCATGAGCGCACATACCACATAGAACATGACTGTCACTCAGTCATGGATGTTGTTTGCAACAGGATCATTGAAACGCATCATATTATTACAAATACTCAGATAGCTGACTTTCTCACCAAAACTCTTGGACACGCACAATTTCATACCTTAGTATCCAAGCTGTGCGTTACGGACCTCTACCCTCCAGCTTGAGGGGAGTATTGGAACTGCTTCTAGAAGAAGTAACATATGTTTTAGATAAGTTCTAGATAGTTTGGGCTTTGTCCAAAGATATTTTCTTATAAAGTTTTGTGTTTATCTTTAAAAAATACTTTTAAGTTAATTCGGTTTGTATAAATAAGACATCATGGTTTTCGATTTCAATAACATAAGAAGAATTTTGATTCCACAATTTCCACTCAAGATATATCGTATTTATGCTATATGTATTTTAAGTAAAGAAACATTATAGTATAGTACGATGATAAAATGACAAATTTTATAGTTCCAACATATAATAAGTTTCATTTTGAATGATGATGAAAAACGATATTGTTTGATTGTCTTTTTATAAGAGAAAAGCTAATTAAAACAATAGTATTTGTTAAGTTTATGTAAAAATATTCTAAAATGTAAACATTTTTTAGTCCCGTTTACTACTTGTTTTTAAATGAAAATTAATTCAAATACATATCAATTAACTATTTATATTAAACTATAATATTATTTTTGAAAATTATACCATTATCTATTAAAAAGTGTGATAGTGCAAATGCTTCAACTTCTTTTATAAGTAATCTACCTCATATATAGATAGAGAGGTATAGGTTAGTTCTTCCGCCCATGTAGAGTCTAGTGTATTTTAGTTTTTCAAAATTTATGCAAATATAAAGATTAATAATCAATTACAAGAAAATCATTTTTCATATTAAATAAGTTTTCATAACTCTAAATCAATAATAAATTTAATATATTTAAATATATTAGCCAATATTTTTTAAATTTTATGATTATCTAAAATAAACTAAAAGTTTGAAACTCTGGTTTAGAAATAAAATATATATTGAAAATGTCAAGTTTAAAATAAAGGATATATATATATATATATTAATTATTAAAAGAGTGAATTTGTTAATTAACCATAAAAACAACATTTAAGTATATAGTGTTTTGTTTCTGTAAAAACCTCCTTGTGAACCAAAAAACATTAGAAAAAGTTGAAAAGCAGAGAATGTAATTTAATTTTTCGGTAACTTTGCAGAATATACCTGGCAATTTCATTATTTAAGTATATAGCATTTTGTTTTTTTTCTGTAATTTTTCTTTTTTGTCCCTACACCTGACAAAACTTCAAATGGCTCTACAAGTTTATACATATATCGAAACGAAATTGTAAATACACGAAGAAAGTAAATTTTTTCCCTATCTAATGTATTTTGAATTTTTCGAAACGGATATATATTTTGCAAATACATGGAAAATGTTATAACGTGTAAAGAATTATGTACTATTTAAATAGACAGTCTATTTTTTATTTAGTACGTCTATTAATTACAAAAATTTAACTTTCATATAAGCTAAAACATATTAATTAAAAATTGAAAGTTACTACAATATAACAGAATGAATGTGAAAATTACACTAATCCCACAATTTCTAAACCATATGATTAGAGATGTGTCAATTGGGTCATCCCGCGACCAATTGTCTTGTCCTGCTGCGGTCTTAATTTCATTTGAATCGTTGCGGGTCGTACCGCCACAGACCGCGGTCTCCGGACCCGCGCCTATATAAGTGGTTTGCGGATCGGCGCGCGGGACATTCCAACCAAAGTTTCTTTTTTCATTTGCTTCCTCTAACTTTTGATATTAGTGACTAAGTTATCAAGAATCTTTAAGTGTTCATACAAAAACATACTGACGTTAAGTGTTTGTATCGTAATGGATGTTAAACTTATTGTACACTTAAAGTGTATCATATGGATGTTGTATGAATCTTTAAAAATCATACCAAAGAATAAGTTTATGTTTAAGTATTCTTTTGTTAAGTGTATAAATTTGCAACATCAACTCTGATAGTATAAATTTGCAAAACCATCTCTGACGTTATTTGCAAAACCAACTCTGACAGTATAATTACAAGGTATGATAACGTAAAATACTTTTTGTGTTTAAGTTGTAAGTTTTTTGATAAATTCAAGCATCAAACAAAGAAAAGAAGCTAAAGATATCAATATTTCATTCTTTACGATCATCTTAAGTTTATACCAAAAACCTTTATGAGCAATGTTTTAAATGTAAATCGTAAAATCAAACCAAAGAATTAATCAAATAAGGCATATATTAATAATGTCATGAACTTTAACTTCTTACTAATTGTCCTCTTCTTGTTAATTATATATATTAAAGTAACATAGTTAAAACAAAAATCTTACATGTAAGGATTATAATATTTGATTTAAATTAATGTATATGATGCATACTCCGCAAACCATAAAAAGAAAAATAAAATAGAAGTTTAAGAAGGAGATTTTAATCCGTGGGCAGCCCGCAACCCTTCGCGGTTTAACCCGCTAAACCCGCGGACTATACGGGCCTAGCCCAAGTGACCCGCATTTTTATGGACATTTTTTTGTATGTCCAAATCCGCCCGCAATGGTTCTAGTTGGGCATGGACCGCGGGTTGCGGTTCAGGTTGACATCTCTACATATGATCAACTAAAAAGGTAAAAGAAATGATTCAACTAAAACAATAAATAGAATTACTATTTGAAATAGTATAAACAGTATGACAATAGACTGTTTATTTAGATAGGCTGTCTATTTTTGCGTGTCTATTAGTTTCACAAACAACCAAATACAAAGGGGAGAACAATGTGATTGAGTTTTACTGTTTTATTTGGTAGTGTTAAAAGTATCACAAAACAAAGTTTTGAGAATGAGCAATCTAAAAAAATTGAAAGAAGAGAAAACTATGTTAAGTGCTAAGTAGACCGTCTATTTGTTGAAATATGTCTATCAACTAAAACGGGCAAAATCGTCACAAAATTATGAAATCAGTAGACTTATTTTTGTAAGGCTATAAATTTAATTAATATGAGACAACTGGCTATCTGACAAAATTTACTTTAATTTTTTTGGAAAACTATACTTAAATAATAACAAATTTTGGCATATTCATTACAATTTCCTTTATTGAAAACTAATTTAATTAGAATAGGGTCCTTTGACGGTACAGAAATTAATGGTTGTTTGACGCTTTGTTTGTTGAGAGGAGCTTACTTGGCTTTGAAATGAAAATTAACCCATTGCTTTATTTGCTCTTTACACGGAATTTCACACGTACCTCTCATGCGTGCCTACTCATACACCCCTTTTTCTATTGCTTTTAAAAAAGAAAATGCATACCCACGATTCACAAATCAATAGGAATATAGTATAAAAAACACAATATGACTATTAATTAATCCTGTGTCTACATATGTAAACTATAAATAAGGATAACAGGGAAGAAAATTAAAATAGTGTTTTGTAAGAATAGTTAACGAAAATCATATTAAGAATTTTAAATTCCCGTATAATTTTTATAACTAAATATGCATCACTATCAAAATTATGTTTTGGTAAAACTATTTTAAAAAAACTGTAACAAATGTAACGGTTATAATCTTTAAATATAAAATAAGCAAGAAAATTTGCATTTATAAATTTTAATAAATTGTGGTAATATTTTGAAAAACACATTTTCTTACAATGATTGTATTTTTTGGTCTTAGTACTTCTATTTCACGTTGAAATAAATTTACTGATATATAGATATTTGGATAATTATCAAATATTTTGGTTATTTGTTTTTTGTTTCCAACCAAGTCATTTAATTAAGCAAAAACTCAACGATTGGTAATCCAATGAGGAGAAAAAGTGTTTACAAATGAAATTTCTCTATCACAAGATCTGGTAGCTCACGCTAGACAGTCTGCTGTAGAATTCAAATTAGAAATAAAAAAAACGAAAACTGTGGAAACTCGGCTCGAAGGATGTTGAAATCATCTTGAAAATTTGAGAAGGTTGGCCATTCTTCAAAACTATGAATAATGGGGATAAGTTGTGCACAATCCATCTCAAAATATTGAAAATCAATTCTCCTCTCATGAATCTCTTGCATAGTCCAGAGTAATGCTTCCAACTCCGAGTGTAGTGGTGATAAACTTCGTCCGATGCATTTAGCTGCCATCATTATACTCCTCGTCAGACATTTACATACCCAATCAATTCCTTACAATGACTCAGTTTGTTTCCAAGAGCCACCCAGTTTGCACCAAAACTTCATTGTGGCCCTTGGCTGATTTATTAGTCCTTGCATTGGTTCAACCACATCGTTTAAAAGTCGTATCACAACTGATTCCTCGTTGCGTTAAACGCGTAATAACTGCCAACACATCTGAAACTACCTGCCAAAAAAATGCTTAATATTTAAAGTGCAATTCAACTTCCACGTTTGGACTTTTAAACTATTTATAGTCGGCCCCTCTTCCACACAACCTTTTGCAGTTTTTCCCAATCTTCTAACAACCGGTAACCCGATTTGACCATTTATACTTTCCGGAGTTGGTAAAATGCCAGAGCAAAATATCTCTGCTAATGGATCTACTTGGTTTAATACCTTTAATAAGTGTTATATCCTCTGGATTAATGAATTCGTGAAGTATCAGAGAGTGCCACTCCATTGTATTTGGATTAATCAAATGTTGAACTTTGAGGTTAGGGTGTAATTGGCTATCTCTCCCTCGGGCAAGGCGTGGATAAATATCCACTATCCATGGATCATTTCAAACGAAGATTTCCAGTCCAAATTCTATACCTATTTGTGTACATGGCCTTAATAATTCTTGTGTGGAGTAAATGCTCCTCCATCCAAATGATGGAAAATACGGTTTCTTTGAAAATAATGGATATACCTTCATGAAATATCTCCCCTTAAACACCCTCGTAAGGCCGAGTTAAAAGTCTTCAGCGATTTGAAACCCAAACCCCCTTCCTGCTTCGAAGAACATAATTTTTCCCATGCAACCCAATGGAGACCGCGGTTATATCCCTCGAAACTCCACCAACATTTAGAAATCGCACTAGTTAACTTTGTGATTAACTCTTGGGGGAGCTTGAAGTATGACATCACGTAAGTAGGCAAAGCCAAAGCTATCGACCGAATCACTATATCTTTGCCTCCTTGTTATAATAATTTGGCTAACCATCCATTTATCATGTTATTTAAATGCTCCTTGATCTAATTAAAAATCTTACTCTTAGAACCACCTAGACTTTCTGGGATCCCAAGATAGTCACCCATTCCTCCTTCTTTATCAACACCTAGCATATTCTTCATATCATTCTTTGTTTGATCCGTAGCATTTTTTCCGAATAAGACCGAAGACTTGTCAAAGTTTATTACTTGTCCCAACACCCTTCCATATTTCCTTAGAACTTTCAAAATCGAAAGAAATTGAGACTCCTCTGCTTTGCAGAAAAATAGGCTATCATCCGCACACAACAGATGCGATATTGATAGGCTATCAATTGCTATTTTAAGGCCCGTAATTGTTCTGTTCATTTTCTCTTTTCTCAAGTTAGCAATCAAAACCTCCGTACATAGAATAAATAGATAGGGGGAAAGTGGATCTCCCTACCTCAGTCCTCTTTGTAGAATTATCTTTCTGGTAGGTCCCCTCATTAATTAATACTCTATAAGACACTGACCTAACGCACCACATAATCTAGGATACCCATTGAGACTAAACATCAAGTCTGTTTAGAACCGCCTCAAGAAAGGACAATTCTATCCGATCATAGGCCTTGCTCATGTCCATTTTGATCGCCATACAATCATACCTAGAAGCTTTAGTTGTCCGTAAACCATGAAGTATCTCATGGGCTATTAAAATATTATTCGATATCAATCAACCCAAGATAAAAGTTGATTGTGTATCTGACACCAGATTAGGGAGGACCTTTTTTAACCTCATGCTTAGGACTTTTGATATGATCTTATGCCCCATATTTCACAGGCTAATATGACAAAATTTTGTCATCCTTTTTGGCTTATCTGTCTTTGGGTTTAAGCAAATATGTATCGCATTCAGTCGATCATCAAATTTACCCGTTTGAAAAGTTTTTCACCAGGAAGACCAAATCCTCCTTTAGGGTTCCCCCAAAACGCTGGAAAAAAGAGTTGTCATACCGTATGGACCCGATGCTTTTTTGGGATGCATCGCAAACAAACTGATCCTGACTTCATTTTTATTTGTATCTCGTACCAGCACATAATTCATATCCTGGGTTATGATTGATTGTAAAGGTTGTAGGACCTCTGAAAAATCCCCAGTATCCGATGGTTTACATAACTCCGCAAAATATTGTGAGGCTGTTTTATCCATCCCTTCCTCAAAATCTATCCATTGGTCATTGTAATTAAATAGGCCTGCTATGTGATTTCTCGCTCATCTTTGCTTTTTTTGCAGTGTGAAAGAAATTTGTGTTCTGATCACCCTTTGTAAGCCTGATGTGTACATAATTTAGCGCTAATTTAACGCTAATTTAACATCATTTAGTATGTGTTTTTGTTGCATTTAGGTTTTATATAATGCATTTAAGTGTTAGAATCCATCTAGTTTATAAGTCGAGTCTAGTTAGGATTTTCGTCTTTGCATTGAATTCTTTTGCATTTGTAGGGATGAGCCTTGGATGAGTGAATGGTGAGCTTGGAGCAATGGATTCTTGATGCTTATATGTTGAAGAAACAAAGAGATTCAAGATCCAAATACAAGTGGAGAAAGAGGAGTATATGCAAATAATATGTCATTCTAACGGCAATTGAAAATACAAAAAGAAGAGAATGCCTAAGCATGTGGCTATCAACCAGAGGAGTCTATAGTGGCATGCATGAGACCAATATTAACCTGCACCAAACATTTTGATCGACCTTCCCATCGATCTGAGGTAGGTCAAAACCCAGTTTTCGCCCAAAAACACTTTAGGGCAACACTTCTCTTCCCCTTTCCCTATAAATACCTTCTCTAAGCCTCAAGAACATTTAAGCTACCTAAGCAATAGATTTACATATTTTTAAGTTTGTTTATAATATTCAAAATTACTTTCTAAATACTTTGTTCTTGGATCTTATTTATTTATCTATGCATTTAAAATATCTTTAATTATTGTTCTTCATTTGTTTTTCCTTGTTTTTTTCTCAAGATTTCTTCCTTTTTCCAAGATTCTTCCTTTCTTAAAAAGTTGGGATTTTTCTTGGATCTTTTTGAGTTTCTTTGCATTTAATTATCTCATCTCATCTCTTCTCACTTTCTTCTCACTTCAAGCATGGATTCTCAAGAAGCTTGTGACACTTCTTGGATTTCCATGGGTCTTAGTAAGTAGAACATATTATATATTGAGATATGGTATTTTAAGGTTAGATCTAAGATTTTAATGGGTATTACACTAGATCTTCGCATAGATTTCTACTATAGATTTTGTTTAGATCTTCAAAAATTACATGCTTGCTCATTGATGCATTGAAAGTGTTTGATGAAATGTTTGAGAGAATAGAATCTACGTTTTTCACTTGGACCCATGAGAGCGGACGTTACCTAGGTGATAGATGGCTAGAAGGGCTTGTATATTACTATCACTTATATGTTTAGAAGGCAAAAAAGCGAGAGTTGAGCCCTGTAATGTGTGTGGGTGAATAGATCTGCGCCATGAAAGTAGGTTGATCGACAAAGGAGGGTTCCTTAGCTGAGGAATAGCTTTGATCATCTAATAAATTCTAGAGAAACCCAATTGCATTCTTGGATTTAATTCTAAACAATCTCCATGTCTCAAGATGGTTTTCATCCTCTTGAATCTTGCATTGTTTTTCTTGTTTTTGCAAATTAGCTACATGCTTTAACCTCGTGTTTGCTTGCTTTCTTGGTTCATTCATTGCATTTATGTTAGTGTGTTGAGGTTGTGTTTTCCATCTAGATTAATAGTTTAAGTATCAACCGTCACCTCTCTTTCTATTTGCTTAGCTTAGGAGATATTGTGTATCCCTAGTGTTTGAGTCTCTAGTTCTCGTGGGTTCGACCCTTATGTACTACAATCAACATAGCCGTGTACTTGGAGTTTAATGAGGATTGTTAGTTGATTAAGGTTTATAAATTTGAAACCTAAAGTTAATCATTAGCAAAATCTAGTCTCATCAAGTTTTTGGCGCCGTTGCCGCAAAACTAAGTAGATTCTCATTAGGATGTCAATTTTTCCTTAGACTAAGCTTTCTTATATTTTGTTTTATTTTGTTTGGTTACGAATTTTCTTTTGAGTGTTTTCTCTTTTTGAAAGGTTCAATTCAAGAAAGAAAAGAAGATGTCTTTCGACATGATTTCAATTTTGAAGGATATGTTGGAAGAAGAAGAAAGAGGGATAATTTGGATCCCCACAAGCTATCATATATCTTAAGAGACATCCACTTCACAAGAGTTTTTCCTTATGTATAAGAAGCTCAAGGTTACAATCAAGAGTACCAATCTCTCCAATTCTCCCCTTTGTCCATAGAAGAAGAGAACCATAATTAGCTAAGGCAATTTATGGAAAATGAAGAAAGGAGCAAGTTTGATAGAAATAGGATGTTTGATGAGCTTAGTAACAAGCTAGATGTTTTCCATCGAGGTCTTGGCATGGAAAATATAGGAGCACATATGGTATCAACCAAGACTAATCATTTACAAGGGATTGAAGTTAATGGAAGAAGATGTATTCCTTCTATAAAATCAATGAGGAGCTAACTTCCATAGCTATTGGAGAAGGTTTTGTAGAAGGATCTCAAAACTTAGAATACTTCCTCAAAGAACCCAAAGATTCCATGGAAAAGCTTGAGTTACTCATTAGAAAGGCATCAATTGAGAATGGTGTCATTGAGTATGAAGAAGAAACTGAAATCATGCCTATAATGAGTAGCTCATTGGGTATCAAGGAGGACTAAGGCGACTATGGGTTACCCAATGAAGAACCTTGAGGAGATTTCTCACAAGTTGATTGTGAAGGAAATGAGGAAAACTCCATCAACATGAAGACGGTTTCAAGAAAAGAAAAAATAACAGTAGAAGACATCTACTTTACACAAGAGGAAGAAGAGAACACAGAAGAATTTGAGATGCTCTTTGGATGTCCTAGTGAAGAAGGTTAGAATGTTAAGCTTGAAATGAAAAAAAGGAAAAGAGATGGAGTATTTCATCCAAAGAAGAAGAAGACGTCTGATCCATTGCCAAATAGGTTATCAAAGGTGAAGACCCTAAGGAGAAAGAGGATGTGAACTTTGAAGAACCCTCAAAGAGAGTTCAAGAAGAAACGTTTCCCATGGTACAACCCTTTGACAAGCATCTAAGCACAAACTCCATCAAAGAAGGAAGGAGACTTAATGATCCATGAAGTATACTCTTTGAAGAAATAAAGATGAATGAGTTTAGGGGGTCGTTCTACGATGAATATGAGTCGGTTGATCCATGGCTTCACCAAGAGAACCTAATAGGAAAATCAAGCTAAGGACTTTAAAAAAAGCGCACTTGGGAGACAATCCCATGAATATCCTTTTTATTATGCTTTAAGTTTAATTTATCATTATGCTAATGTCTTTGGATGACTTGCGAGTATATTTAGGGAAATTGGGAGCTTATAGTTCTTTTGAGTTGAGCTTAGTGTTTTAAGATGCTTTTTAAATCCAGATTGCTAATGGGTGATTTAAATTTGATTTAGAAACTTGATTAGGGATGCCTAAGAGTAGTGTTTAAGCATGACTTTGATTTCGTGTAGTTTTGAAATTATCAAATTATTGGTGTGTTTGATCAATTTTTGTAATTACTTGATAGACTCATAAGTGATGATTCCTTACAAATTTGGGTTAGACATACTTAGTTAATATGCATAGTGTCTAGTTCAAGAATTTTGAGGATTAATATGTTTTAAAAACGGGGTCTAGAGATGGAAATTTCTATTAAAGCTTAAGTTTGTAAGTTTGATGAATGACTATCCTAAGTAGAAATGAGTAAAACCTAATAAATATTGACTTTTGTGCTTGAATTTTCTTATTCTTTACTCTTATACTTGGTTGATCATTTGCTATCTAAATCTCGATCAATACTTAGATCACCTATTCTTTTGTTTAGGTACAAACTCAAGTCAAATGCCAAAAAGGAAAGCACATAAGAAGAACCTCAAATGGGAACAAAGAAGCTCTCAAAGGCATTCTTCTTAAAAAGCCGACTCGGAATCCTCTATCTCATCCACTCGACACTCATACATATGAGTGTCCCAAGTTACCCTACTATCTGTTGTCTATACTATCCATGTTTTCGGTCTTTGTGTTTGTTTTTGGAAGTCACTCTCACGGCTTAAGATTCACCGGGACGGTGAAGTTTAAGTCCGGAGGAGGGGCTTAGTACTAATGTGGTTTTTAGTTTTGATGTTTTCATTTTCATCATCTTTGAGTCTTGCATTGTTAATATCTACGTTTTTGAAATACCAAAAAATGAAAATTTTTTGAAAAGCATAAAAAATCGAAAAAACTGTATAAAATCAAAAAGATTTCAAATTTGTTTTAAAGCCTTGCATATAGTTTGCATAATTTGTATATACTTAGGTTGACAAGCGCATATAGGATTGCAATTGCATAGAGAACAATGATAGAATTGCCTTGTAGATAGTTAAGTTTTACTTAATGACTAATGCCCTCACTAGAAGTACAATGTTGCATAGACCACATTTGGTCTTTTGAAAATCCGTGATCGAAATTTATCACTCGAAAGCCTTTGTGAATTTTGAAGTAAATGGTATTTTTAGTCAATTCCTATCTAAGTGAAAGTTAATTGAAATTTAAAATCTTGCTAATGGGTTTTGCTATACTTGACCATGGGAAAACACTAACATTTGAGCTATGTTTTAATCAATTTTACCATCCTCTCTTAACTCAAATGGCTACTCTCACTTTTAGAGGAGTAACCAACTCTTGAAAACCCTTAAGGCTTTCTTTAAAACCCCCCATAAATTTGTTTTTGTGAGGCCTATTTTGGACAGTGCACACACGGGTAAAAACCCGAGTGAATTGAAGTTTAACGACAAAGAGGATATTTCCTTTGAGTTAGCCTTATTTTAAGGTTAACTAGAGTCTTAGGGGAGGGGGAAATCCTTAGTTGTTTTGGGTTTGTTTGAGTCTTGGAAATGGTTAGTGTAGATATTGTCAAGTAATTGTTTTTAATTTAGATATGATCCTAGGTTGTGTGAATAAAAGAAAGAAAGGAAGAGAAAAATAAGAAAAGAAAGAAGAAAGAAGTAAAAAGAAAAAAGACGCTAGAAATTAGAAAAGAATAAGTTCTAACCTTAGAAGGTAAATAAAAGTTTAGAGATTCCACCCTAGTTATAAAAAGAAAAGAAAGAATCCAAAGTAATTAGATTAGTGGCTCTTAAAATAAATAGAAGGTTAGTAGCTAAGAAGAGAAAATACGTAAGAATCTCTAGTTGTCAACAAAAAGAAAAGAAAGAGCGTTCAAAGATTAAAATGCTTATGGTTTCTAGTACTAGGAGGGGAATGTTATTAAGTAAGTGTCTAGATCCTTAAAAAGCAAATGAGTGGAAACAATTAGAGAAAGTAAATGCTTTGTATGCGTAAATTGTTCGGCTACCACCTTGCTTTTGCCTATTGTCTTACACTACTTTTTGAGAGACACAATAAAATCGAGTGAACCCTCTTCCTTTAAAAAATTTTTTGTACAAAAACCCTTTCTTAAACTCCTAACCGAATGGACAAGATGCATTGCCCATAAGTAAAAACTCACGCCTAAACTTAATTGAATGTAAAAAGAAATTGACGATGGGATTGACAACTAAGAGTTGGTTTTGTGATGATCATAGAGAAGTGCATAGGCTCTTAGATTATCTTTTCACCATTATATTTTTGTAGGACATTGGGCACAAGGCATTCCTTTTCTATCTTGGTTTTGAACTCCCGCTTTTAAACTTCGCTTCCGGGTTTGGTCTTTGTTGTTTGCTTGAAGATAAGCAAAGGGCATGTCTGAGAGATTTGATGTGTACATAATTTAACACATATTTAGCATCATTTAGTGTGTGTTCTAGTTGCATTTAGGTTGTATATAATTAAAATAAGTTTTAGAATCCATCTAGTTTATAAGTTGAGTTTAGTTTAGGATTTACGTCTCTGCATTGCATTATTTTACATTTGTAGGGATGAGCCTTGGATGAGTGAATGAAGAGCTTGGAGCAATGAATTCTTGATGCTTAAATGGTGAAGAAACAAATAGAATCAAGAGCCAAGTACAAGTCGAGAAGAGGAGTATATGCAAATAATACGTCATTCTGATGGTAATTGAAAATGCAAGAAGAAGAGGTTGCCTACGCATGTGGCTATTGACCGGAGGGGTCGGTAGTGGCATGCATGAGACAAATAGTGAGCTGCACCATACATTTCGATCGACCTCCCCATCGACCTAAGGTTGGTCGAAACCTAGTTTTCGTCGAAAAACACTTTAGGGCAACACTTCTCTTCCCCTTTCCCTATAAATACATTCTCTCAGCCACCAAGAACATTTAAGCTACCTAAGCAATAGTTTTTCCATATTTTTAAGTTTGTTTATAAGATTCAAAATGAGTTTCTAAATACTTTGTTCTTGGATCTTATTTATTTATCTATGCATTTAAAATCTCTTTAATTGTTGTTCTTCATTTGTTCTTCCTGGTTCTTTCTCAAAGTTTCTTCCTTTTTCTAAGATTCTTCATTTCTTGCGAAGTTGGGATTTTCTTTGATCTTCTTGAGTTTCTTTGCATTTAATTCTCTCATCTCATCTCTTCTCACTTTCTTCTCACTTCAAGCATGAATTCTCAAGAAGCTTGTGACACTTCTTGGATTTCCATGGCTCTTAGTGAGTAGAACACATTAGATCTTGAGATATGGTAGTTTAAGGTTAGATCTAAGATTGTAATAAGTATTAGACTAGATCTTGGCACTAATTCCTACAAGATTTTGTTAAAATCTTCAAAAGTTACATGCTTGCTCATTGACGCCTAGAAAGGGTTCGATAAACTGCTTGAGAGGATAAAATCTAAGTTACTATATTTATATATATAGCAATTATGTTCGATATTAAATATACGCATAGATTATTTTCTTGCTATTCAAGTTGGTAATTAATTATCGAATCCGAAAATGTAATTTCCTGTAAATCTATCTAATCATCAAGAACTTAATTGTCAACAATCATAATCAACCAATATAGGCATATTCCAAAAGGGAGATGATTATTTAACTAATTTTCCAAATATACTAAATTTGTAATCCGTTATAACTCATGACATGTCTTATCTATTATTATTTTTTTTTGTCATAATAAAGTATAGAGTCTTATCTTTTATTATTTAGAAAATAAAGAAAAATTTAAACACTCTTGTTATTAAATCTACAAGAGTATTTTTAAAAATTATATCTATAAAATCATTTGGTGTATATTATTTCTACAAAAATAAAATATCGATGGAAAATTATTCAAATGATATATTTTCAAATGTTGATACCAAAATTAAATATGATTATGTATGACCATAAACCAAAAATATGATTATGTTTTGGGATGTAAGATAAGATTGTTAAACGAACATTTATCACACAAGAAAAGTTATTTAAGAAAATTTAAAACATAAAATACTGACTACATAGTATTACATTTAACATATTAGGATCCAATAAGAATGTTTAAATTTATTAGTTTTTTTGACAAACGAGATTATTATACATTTACCTAAATATGTTAATATAATAGCTGATATTATCTTTGAAATAACCGTAATTTTTTTATAGATTTCTCATTTTGGAGAAAAAAATATTATTTATTTTGGCATTGGTTGGGAGAGAGGTATCAATCAACTAAGAAATATAAACTAAAAAAGGACATTTACAAAAAGAAAAAAAAAACTAAAAAAGGATGTGGATGTATATATTTTCTTTCTTACGCAAATGAAATATATATATATATATCTCGCTAATAGTAATGACGTGAGATTGGTCCTAAACACCTAACTGGTCATCATTTCTGTAATATAATTCTTCATTACCAACTAATGAATACCTTTTATTCCCCTTTACATTACCATCATTATTTTCCTTTTTGGTTTAATAGGACCTTATATACTACTAACTTATTAAGTCATGATCAATGTAAAAGTGGTGCGTATAATTAGGGATGTAAAAATAGGTGGTATAACTCTACTCTACCCTCAACTTAGAAAAATTCATCCAATTAAAGTACTATTTAAAAAAGCTTTAAAAATATCCAATATCATTAGGGTAACCGCAAAATTACCATATGATTTATGGACTATCCACAAATACCCTATTTATTTTACTTCTATTTAACATTCATGTTTACTAACTTAATTTTTATTTATCAAAAATAATTATTATACTTGATCTATTAATATATAATCTTTGTAAACAAACAAAATAAAAATTTCAACTACAATTTTTCAGTCATAACTAGAAAATTATATTTTCCATCAAAATAAGAAAACTTAATTTTATGTCAGGTTAAATTCCATTTTCCTCCTAAAATTGCGAAATTCAATTTTCCAACTAAAACCGCAAAGTTCTGTTTTTCCGTCAAAACAACAAAATTACGTTTTCCTGCTGAACGCACAAAATTCAATTTTCCCGGCAAAACCGTAAAATTCTGTTTTTCAATCAAAACGATGAAATTCCGTTTTCCCGTCAAAATAGCAAATTACGTTTTCCCACCGAAACCACAAAATTTATTTTTCCAGTCAAAATCGCAAAATTCTGTTTTCCCATCAAAACTGGTAAATTCCGTTTTTCCGCCAAAACCGCAAAATTCAATTTTTCCGCCAAAACCGCAAAATTCAATTTTTCCTCCCAAACCACAAAATTTTGCTTTTCTGCTAAAACCGCAAAATTACATTTTCCCGTCAAAACCGTGAAATTTTGTTTTTTTCTCAAAACCGCAAAATATAGTTTTCTATTTTAAATCACAAAATTTCGTTTTTTTTGTTAAAACCACGAATTTTCCCGCCAAAAAGTGAATTATAAGAACATTGAAATTTTACTTTATGCCAAAACCGTCAAATTTTTTTATTTCAGTACAACAGTTAAATTCTATTTTTTCGTAAAAATTGTTTTTCCGATAAGATCTAATCGAATAAAATCCAAGTAAATTACATTTAAAGAAAAAAAGTTAGTGACATTTAAAAAATAAAAGGAAAATAAGTTTTGTGTTTAAAAAAAAAGTATAACATATTCTAATGAGTACCCTATGGATACCCTAAACTCTATAGGGTAAAACCTATTATGTCTTTTAGTTTAGGGTATCTGTCCATTTCAAATCTTTCTTATTTTTAAGATAAAAACAGGACATTGACTTAAATATTTGATAAGGATTTAAAGTACCCTATAGAATTTTACCCACTTTTAAAATCCTAACGTATAATATACGTCTCTTTAAAATATTCTATATATATATATATATATATATCATGTACCAAGTTTCTATCATATGTCATTAGACTAAGTTTATGACTATGTAACATTTTTTTTTGCCAATGTATGATTACGAGATCACAAAGTCTGCTATCCAAAATGTAAAAATGAATTTAGAGGGAAAAAAGAGTACTGATTTGAGGTTAGAAATCGCTTGTACTAACAGTGGCGGATCCAAAAATTTATTTTACCGGGATCAATATATTACTAAAATAAATATATAAAAAGTATTTTATAAAAATATGGAATATCAAACAAAACAAAAAAACCAAAAATCCTCTAAAACAAATCATATTACAAAAGTACTCTACGATCTTTCATTTTTTGAAATCTTTTCATTACAATCTCATTTGTAATGGTCTTAAACATATCTTTCTCGACAAAACTAACCAAACAATCATTCAAAAATTCATGCTCCATCCGATTACGTCGTTCCGTCTTCACTATCTTCATTGCTGAAAAACATCTCTCAACAGTTGTTGTCGCAACAGAAAAAATCAAAATCAACTTCAAGAGCCTATACACTAAAGGATGTGACATATGTTTTCGTGTTTCCACCAACATACGGGCAAGTTCTTCAAGACTCTCTAGATGAGTAAATCTTTCATCATTCCAGACATTGTCAATGTACATATCTAATTGTTGCTCGAGAGATATACGCTCTCTGGGACTAAAGTCGTATGGATAGAATGTAGATAGTCTCATCAACTTTGAGTTGTAAAATTGGGAGAACGAATCCATTGGAAATAAAGAGGCAGCACAAATGAGTAGTTCAGTGTTTATCTCGTTAAATCGATCATTGAACTCCTGAAGTTGCAAATCCAGAATAGCATATAAGTAATTGACCTTATAGTGATGCATATTTGTTACTCCCGTCTTTTTCCATGGGGTCCTTGAGTTAACAAAAATCTTCTTCCATATCAATCTCATCAATACCATGTTTCTTACGAAATGAAGAAACTGTAATCATGGGAAAGTTCCATCCATCATCTCGAAACTTCTGCAGCTGTCTCTTAGTTGAGTGAACTAGTGACATAGCATTTAAAGTATCTTGATCTCTTCTTTGCAAAGCCATGGACAAGCTATCTGCCAGTCTGAAGAGGTGTACCATCATTTGCAAATAGAATACAAAATCAACGTCTTGGAAGCATACGAGAATACCATGTGCTTGACGTCTTTTTAAGCCTTCGAAGCCTTCATCTCGTACATACTCAAACACCTTGACAATAGTTGAAAATAACTCAACCAAACACAATAGTATTTTATAGTGAGAATCCCAACGAGTATTTCTTGGTGTTTAAAGAGAAATTTCTTGATTTAGCCCTTTTCCTGTATCGAGTTCACTATCTTCGATTCCTTTCTCAATTGTTTCCCTGTAACTATCTCGAACCATATCTTTCCTTTTGCATGAAGCTCCCACCACATTCAGCAACAGAGAAGTCTTGTCAAAAAAATCCCCAACATCAAAATATTTTTTGACAACTGCCAACACAACCAATTGAAGCTGATGAGCAAAACAATGAACATAATAAGCTGATGAATTTTCCTTCGAGATTAATGACCTTAGCCCATTGAATTTACCCTTCATGTTACTTTCACTGTCATAACATTGTCCTCTCTCTTTTTTATTATTCAATCCTTGTTTAGCAAACAAAGAATCAATGTCAGATTTCAGGGAAGCTGAAGATGTCTCGCTCACATGAGTAATGCTGATGATCTCTCTTTCACTATCCCACTTTTATCAACAAATCGAAATACTACTGCCATTTGTTCTTTATAAGAGACATCAACAGACTCATCTACTAACAAACCAAATACATCATGATTAATTTCTTCCATAACATACTTGAGTATTTCTTCAACAAAACAATGCACAATGTCTTTATGAATCGTTGAAGACGTCATCTGATTGTTTACAGGAGCATTTTCTAAAACAACCTTATTCACAACTTCGTTTTGTCCAGCAGTGTGTTTCAAAAGCTCCAAAAAGTGTCCTCTATTAGCAGATTACTCTTTCTCATCATGACCATGAAATGGTAACCCTTGGTGCAATAAAAATCTGGAAGTATCAATTGAAGCATTCAATCGAATTTGATATTCATTCTTTGTAATATCAACTTGTCTATGCAAAGCATGCTTGATTGACTGACCTTGTTTCATCAAATTCTTACACTTCATTACCGCATTATTATGAAAACTATTAACACCTCCCACATGTACTGAAATTTTATGGAACTTGTTCCAGCTAAAAAAAACCTTTAGTGGTCCATGCTTCATTTGTTCCACCCTTACCAACATTGTCTCTGAATAAGTAACAACATAGACAAAAAGCTGCATTTTTTTCACACTATATTCTAACCAGCTACGATACTGATGATCAAACCAAGCATGATTAAATCGTCTGAATACACCTCCTTTTGGTGTTCATTTGAAAGCATGACTACGAGGTTGGCAAGGACCTCTCATCAAATATCTGCGAATTACCTCATTTCCTTGATTTGAATGATATTCTGATATCTTTTTCGATCAGCGAGATCCCATGGCAGATTTTCTAACTCATTGAATGAAGGACTCAGAACTTTTCTTTTCAAAAACTTCTCCATAACTTTATACTTGAAAAATCGAAATTAACAAAGGTTATTGTAAAATTTATTCAAAACTAATAAAATCATCTAACAAAACAAGTTTTACTTTAACAATAAGTTTTAAGAAATATATATGTAATTTGGAGTTTGTGGACGAACATGGGAAATAAGCATTCTTCATATATACGATCACATCAAACTAAAGTGCTCGACGATGACACTTTATTAAACTGCATCTTTTTTCTAAATCATTAAAGTACTGATCTATATTAATAAAATTCACAATTAGAGTAAAATACATAAACTAAAAAGAACAATCATGAATCAACTATATCTAAAATGGAGATAAACAAAAAAACTAAACCCAAAATCAATAAATAAAAAAATAAACTGCCAATCAAGTTTTTAAAAACTTGCGATCTACATAAAAATCTAAAACAAAAAGTAAAAAGCAAAATCCAAAATCTAAAAAGCAAAAGCAGAAGCTTATAAAGCTTCAAGAAGCTTATAAAGAGGAGAAAATTTATTTGAAACACAAAAGCAGAAATCTATGATTAAAAGAAGGGGACATGAACACAAATTTTTTTCATGCTTCAACTAAACAAAGGCGGACAAGATATCATATTTCGGGACTTTTCGATTCGCAGGGATCATGGGAGGAATCACCAAAAAAGATGGAAAATATAGCGACAACGTATTTTCATGATCTCTTCACACCGACTGTGACAGGGAGTTTTTCTGCAGTTCTTGAGAATGTGACACCGGTTATTACGGATAGGATGAATTAGTCATTGACAAGGGATATATCGGAAAAGGAAGTAAGGTCGACACTTTTTGCCATGCATCCTGAAAAAAGCCCCTACGCCTGATGGAGTGACGGCTTTGTTTTTCCAACGTNGGGGGGTTCTAAAGGCGGATTTGGTGAGTTTGGTAAAAGAATTTTTTTCGGTCTGGAAAATTTGATCCACGACTAAATGAGACAAATATTTGTTTAATACCAAAGATGGATCAACCAAAGAGGATGTCAAAGCTTAGACCAATTAGTTTATGCAATGTGGGCTATAAGATCATATCAAAAATTTTGTGTCTAAGGTTAAGGAAGTTTCTCGCGTCTGTCATCTCAGAGACACAATAAGCTTTCATGTCTGGAAGACTGATTACGGACAATATCTTGATTGCTCAGGAGATGTTTCATGGATTACGTACAAACCAAAATGGCTGGCATGAGTTCATGGCCATTAAGACGGATATGAGTAAGGCCTATGACCGTGTTGAATGGTCTTTTTTGGATGCAGTTATGCAGAAATTGGGTTTTGGAAAAAATTGGGTCTCAAGGCTAATGTGGTGTGTTCAGTCGGTATCTTATAAAGTCCTCTTCAATGGTCATCCGACAGGGAACATTATTCACCTAAGAGGATTAAGACAGGGTGATCATTTATCCCCGTATTTGTTCATCCTATGTATGGAAGTTTTGATTGCTAACATTAAACGGAAAGAAATGGATAATGCTTTAGTGGGGATTAAGATTGCAAAACACAGTCCAACGATCTCTCACTTGCTTTTTGCGAACGATAGTTTGTTCTTTTGCAAAGCAGAGGCTTCTCAGTGTCAAGACATTATGGATGTTTTACAGGAGTATGGGGCTGCATCGGGACAAGTATTAAATTTTGATAAATCATCAGTTTTATTTGGTAAGAATGTTTTGGAGCATAACAAAGCCGCCATGAAGGTACAATTAGGCATATCAAAAGAGGGAGGAATGGGCAATTACCTCAGTATTCCAGAAAGTCTGGGAGGCCCTAAAAGTCAGATCTTTAACTTTATAAGGGAA